>RCUC01145750.1:0-63371 GCA_003697995.1 Taxidea taxus jeffersonii | reverse complement strand
CGATTCCTATTGATTTTGAGGGGTGTTCTCTGCACCTCCTGGATTTTGATGCTTGTTCCCCTTGCTATATTAGGGAAATTCTCTACAATAATCCTCTCCAGTATACCTTCTGCTCCTATTTCTCTTTCTTCTTCTTCTGGAATCCGAATTATTCTAATGTTGTTTCGTCTTATGGCATCACTTATCTCTCGAATTCTCCCCTCGTGGTCCAGTAGTTGTTTGTCTCTCTTTTGGTCAGCTTCTTTATTCTCTGTCATTTGGTCTTCTATATCACTAATTCTATCTTCTACCTCATTTATCCTAGCAGTAAGAGCCTCCATTTTTTATTGCACCTCATTAATAGCTTTTTAAATTTCAACTTGATTAGACTTTAGTTCTTTTATTTCTCCAGAAAGGGCTTTTATTTCTCCTGACAGGGTTTCTCTAATATCTTCCATGCCTTTTTCAAGCCCGGCTAGAACCTTGAGAATTGTCATCCTGAATTCCAGATCTGACATATTACCAATGTAATATGTACATTGTCTGTATTGATAGGTCCCTAGCCTTCAGTCCTGTCTCCTGCTCTTTTTTTTGTGGTGAGTTTTTCCGCCTTGTCATTTTGTCCAGATAAGAATCCGCTGTTCTCCTTGTTAAGTGAACTTGGTCTTGGCTGGATTTCTTTGATCTTCTGGGGGAGGGGCCTGGTGTAGTGATTCTCAGGTGTCTTTGCCCCAGGCGGAGTTGCACCACCCTTACCCCTGGGCCGGGGTAAGTAATCCTCTCAGGTTCGCTTTCGGGAGCTTTTGTTCCCTGAACGCTTTCCATAGAGTTCCGGAGGACTGGAATGACAATGGCGGCCTCCCAATCTCCGGTTCAGAGGAGCCGAGAGCTAGGGGCCCCAGTCTTCAGTGCGCCTTCATAGAAAAGCGTTTAATCCCTCCGGTCTCCCCAGCCCACGTTTGCGCCCGGAGACCGCGCTCAGAGAAAATCGTGGGTAAGCAGTCCAGTCTCACTGGCTTCTGGGAGCGCTCCGAGCTCACCCAGCCTGTGACCAAGTGTCTCTGTCTCTGGCAGAGTCCCACCTGGAGTCTCCGAACCCCGTAGATCCCTGAGCTCTCCTGGGTCGGAGTCTCCCCGGATCTTGTGGGGACCCCTCGCACAGAGCACTGGTCCGTGTCACAGACCACTAGGAAATCTCGGCTCTGTCTCCGCAGCTGGCTTCCCCGCTCTAATACCTGTGAGCTCTGCGACACTCAGACACCCCCGATCCTTCTGTGACCCCGCGGGACCTGAGTCCACGTTGTCCCCGTGAAGTCTTCACCCCAGTTTAGCCTCTGGAGTGATGTCCCTCCGTGGAGCCGACTTTTATAAGTTCTGATTTTGTGCTCCGCCGCTTGCCGGGAGCCGGCCCCTCCCCCTGGGGTCTATCTTCCCGTCGCGTTGGATTCACTTCTCCGCTGGTCCTACCTTTCAGAAAGTGGTCGATTTTCTGTTTCTAGAATTGTTTTTCTTCTCTTCGATCTCCTGTTGGATTTGTAGGTGTTCGGAATGGTTTGATAGGCTATCTAGCTGATCTCCTGCTGGCTGATGTCGTCTCAGCCTGCTACTTCTCCGCCATCTTGACTCCTCCCCCCAAAAAAGATTTTTTTAAAGAAAGTTATTAAGATAAACTAGTTAAAAAACGTTAAAAGAGGAAAGGGTAAAAGTTAAAAAAAATTAGCAGAAGAGAAAAAATTTTTTTTTAAATTAATTAACTTTGCGAGACTAAGGATTCATGGGGAGAAAGCCATGAATTCCATGCTTTGGTTTCTCCTCCTCTGGAATTCCGCTGTTCTCCTTGGTAAGTGAACTTGGTCTTGGCTGGATTTCTTGTTGATCTTCTGGGGGAGGGGCCTGTTGTAGTGATTTTCAAGTGTCTCTGCCCCAGGCGGAATTGCACCGCCCTTAACAGGGGCCAGGCTAAGTAATCTGCTCAGGTTCGCTTTGGGAGCTTTTGTTCCCTGAACGCTTTCCGTAGTGTTCTGGAGGACGGGAATGAAAATGGTGGCCTCCCAGTCTCTGGCCGGAGGAGCGGAGAACTCGAGGCCCCACTCTTCAGTGTGCCTTTAGAGAAAAGTGCTTTATCACTCCCATCTCCCCGGTCTCCAGCTGCGCTTGGAGAAAATCGTGCAATCACTCCCGTCTCACTGGCCTCCGGCTGTGCTCCGAGGTCACCCAGCCTGTGACCAACTGTCTCTGTCTCTGGCACAGAGCCCACCTGGAGTCTCTGAACCCTGCAGATCCCTGAGCTCTTCTAGGTCGGAATCTTCCCGGATCTTGTGGGGACCCCACGCACAGAGCACCGGCCTGTGTCACGGAGTACGGTTCAAGGTAACCCTGAGTTGAGAGCTCACTCCTCGGCTCTGTCTCCGAAGCCAGCTTCCCCGCTCTAATACCTGTGAGCTCTGTGACACTTAGACACCCCTGATCCTTCTGTGACCCCGTGGGACCTGAGGCCATGCAGTCCCCGCAAGGTCTTCACCCTGGTTTAGCCTCTGGAGCCATGTCCCTCCGTGGAGCAGACTTTTTTTTTTTTTTTAGATTTTATTTATTTATTTGTCAGAGAGAGCGAGCACAGGCAGACAGAGTGGCAGGCAGAGGCAGAGGGAGAAGCAGGCTCCCCACTGAGCAAGGAGCCCGATATGGGACTCGATCCCTGGATGCTGGGATCATGACCTGAGCCGAAGGCAGCTGCTTAACCAACTGAGCCACCCAGGCGTCCCTGTGGAGCAGACTTTTAAAAGTCCTGATTTTGGGCTCCGTTGCTCCGCCGCTTGCCGGGAGCCGGCCCCTACCCCCGGGGTCTATCTTCCGGTCACTTTGGATTCACTTCTCCGCTGGTCATACCTTTCAGAAAGTGGTCGATTTTCTGTTTCTAGAATTGTTGCTCTTCTCTTTGATCTCCTGTTGGATTTGTAGGTGTTCACAATGGTTTGATAAGCTATCTAGCTGATCTCCTGCTGCCTGATGTCCTCTCAGCCTGCTACTTCTCTGCTATCTTGACTCCTCCCCTCAAAACTGCTATTTATCTAGTCAAATGCAAATGCCTTTGGCTAATAGGTCACAGCTTCTGAGATACAACCTTTAACCACACCCCCGTTTGTGGTTTCTGTCACATGGTTCCCTCACAAGAATCCTAGAGCATCTCCGTAGACAACGTTGCCTGGGTTTTCAGCTCTGTACCTTTGTTGATGCTACATTTTCCAACTGCAAGCTCTTCCAGATGTCTCTTTACCCATGCCAATTATATCCATCCCTCCAGGCACAGCGTAGGCCCTGTGTTATCTTTGAGACCTCCCTGGGTGGCTCACAGTACTTTTCCTTCTCTCAACTAATAGTCTGTGCCACTCAGCACTTCATTGTTTGTCCCTAGGTGAAGTGTTTGTATTAACACTTTATGCCTGCATACCCCATCTCTTCAGATGGTGGTAAACTTCAACCCTTACGTAAAATAGGCTTTTCTTTTTTTTAATATTTTATTTATTCATTTGACAGGGAGAGAGATCACAAGTAGGCAGAGAGGCAGGCAGAGACAGAGAGAGGGGGAAGCAGGCTCCCTGCTGAGCAGAGAGCCCAATGTGGGGCTCGATCCCAGGACCTTGGGATCATGACCCGAGCCGAAGGCAGAGGCCTTAAACCACTGAGCCACCCAGGTGCCCCTAAAATAGGCTTTTCTAATGCAGGTCTGATAATCAAGCTGGGGCTTGAAAACAGTAGTGTATTGTTTTTTCTGCTTTTCACATAATTGTGATTGCATTATTGAGATGTGAAATAAATTGGGCATAAAAACTGTTTTTTTAAAATTTTATTTTTATTTAAACATATAATGTAACCCCACTGCCCTCCTACAACCTGTTTTTAAGAATTCTATGCCAAACTCTGCTTTCCAACCTTCTACTAACACTTTGGGCAGATCCCATAATTTTCTAGCCACTTTCTATTATTAGAACAGTCTATTCTGTAAGTTATAGACTTTGATTGTGTATCTGGTTCAACACTCTCCCCCAGGGTCAGAGACACTTGTTCTCATCTTGTCTTCTGTCTAGAGGGTGGAAAAAAGGTTCAGGGGGAAGGTCACTTCTCTCTTCTGAGTGATTGCAATCTCCTTGCTTTTCTGGGATACTGATGGTAGAGGATGCCCTCCTACCAGAGGGTAAATGCTGGCTTTCTGGTGGAACTCCCCACTGCTGAGTTCCGTGGTAGGATCTCTGGTCTCAAACCAGCCTCTTCCCTTGACCTCTTTTGCTACTGGAGATGGCTACCTTGGGTGCTGTCTGGTCTGATGATTCCAGCCCAACTACTTTCTGTGCTTCCACTGGATGTACAGAAAAGTCCTGTTCTTCATACCAGGCAGGGTGAGTGCTGACCCCTTTCTCACCCTTCTGTCAACTCTTTTTCTTTTCTCACTTGGTCACATTCCCCTGCTCAGGGTACTGGGGAACAGATGGGAAAGCACTTTCTAAGCAGCTGTTAAGTGGGGAATGAAATGGCAGTGCCCCTTATTTATACACACCTGCATTTTTAAAAAATCTTGGGACACCCTCCCACCCACTCTTGACTTACATATATAGTGAGCAACAAGGTACCAATTTTGTGAATCTACTTTTCTAAGAGAGCCTCTTTGTAAAAGTTATTCTTGGTCAAAATTGTAAAATGAATATCTGTTTCATTTCTAAATAAGGTAATTTTAATGAAAATCCAGGATCTTCTCAGGCATCTTATTATATTAAAAATAGCACAGGATTCTTCATTGTGCCAAAGGAGAGACTAACCCAACATTTTATTTTCAGTCCCGAACCTTTTTAAAATATATGATGTATAAATTTCATTCTAATAGAGACAGTTTAGGAGATCTGCCTAAATTCCAGACATCCTTCAGACAATCCTATTATATTTTACAGTCACTCATCCTCCCCATAATTTTCTCAGTTTAATTTTCATTTTCAATTAATTTTTTGTATGAGTGTTCTCCTCCATCATAGGTGTATTTTTACCCCAGATTTTTACTTTTGGGTTCCTATATGCTTCTTTTGTGCATTCTAATTTTGTATTCTCTATCTGATATTTCTAATTGCTGTAGTCCTGGAGGGTCTAATTTCTTGTTTTTTTGCTGACTTTTTTTCATGGGGGTTTGTTTTCTGGTGTGTTTTATAATTTTGGATTGTGAGGTCATGTTTGCCTGAACTTTGCATGTTAATTTATTGTTTTGGTGGTTCCCAAACCAACCAGAGATTGAATTTTAGTCCTAAATCCATGGGGGTAGGCCAGAAGTCATAAATTTCAGGGGAGTTTTTTAATTTTAAACACCTGAATCTATGCCAAGAAAGACAAGTCTCCTTGGGTTTTCTCTTTGCTGGTGGACGATCAGCCTTCTTTTTCATTGAGAATGAGTACTTTATGCGGGGCTTCAGTTCTAAAACTCTATTTTGTTGCAAGCCCAAGGTCTTGCTTCCCATCCCCAGGTAGCCATTAAAACCCAAGTCTGTAGGTAATGGGAACTGGCAATCACCTTGAGGCCAACTGCTTCCGTGTCAGTCTATGACTGTAGGTCACAGCTTGTTTTATAGTCTTGGTCTTTGGGATTTTACCTTAGTTTCCTTCCCATCCTCTCCCCTGCAACATGAAGCATGAACTCACAGCCCCGAGATCAAGAGTCCTATGGTGTACTCACTTAGCCAGCCAGGTGCCTGTCTTACTTTTTTTTTTTTAATGAACTCATTATGCATTAGAAAGAATGACTTATATTTGATATAGTTTTTCTAGGTATCTTGTGGGAGAATTTTTGAGGATTGCTAGTAATTATTCTTTTAAATTTCAAAACCTACTTACTTATAGTATGTAATTTTCTTCCTATCTTGTGCTGAAGCAGTATAAGAATAAAACTTCTTGCTTATTGAATGCCTTTTATGTGCCAAGTGGTTTATATCTGTGATCGCCATTTTGTAGTAGTCTTTACTGTATCATGGACCATATATATAAATAGAAACCCATTACTCCCCATGTCTACCTCTTGTATGTATTCTGGATCTGGATGTTATATTGTGATTTATAACAAGAAATATATATTTAGTCTCCATCCTGTAGAGCTCCTAAAACACTAGGAATTTCCTAAATGATGAGAACATTAAAGGTGCCTCTTATTATGTTATTGAGGTGACTTTGGACTCCACCTAAGGGTGAGGGGGAGCTGATTGCCAGGAGAACAAACCATATAATTAGAGGGTGGAAATTCTATTTCTCACCCCCTTACCTCCTTCCTGGAAGGGGAGAAGGACAGAGGTTGAAACAGTCCTTAATGGCCATTGATTTTAATCAGTCATGCCTATGAAATGAAGCCACTATAAAAACCCTAAAGAGCTCCTGGGTCAGTGAACATGTGGATATTTGGCAAGAGCAGCACGCCTGGAGTGAGAGTAGAGTCTCTGCACCCTTTCCCTGTGCATCTTGCTAGATTCCCTATGCATCTTTCCCTATGTATCCCCATGTACCTTGGCCTATGCATCTCTTCTAACCGACTATTCCTGAGTTATATTCATTTATAATAAACCAATAATCTAGCAAGTGAAAAGTTTCTCTGGGTTCTGTGAGCCACTTTAGGAAGTTAATCAAGCTTAAGGAAGGGGTCTTTGGAACCCCCATAGCCAGTGACAGTGCAGGTGACAACCTGGACTTGGGATTGCTGTTAGATGGGGGGTGGTGAGTCTTGTAGGACTGGAGTCTTGTTGGAGCCTTTAACCTATGGAATCTGATGCTATCTCTGGGTAAATCGTGTCAGGATTGAATTGAATTATGGGATGCCCAGTGGGTGTTGGAATTCCATTCCCCCATCCATTGGAATTGGGTGCGGAATCAACTGGTGACCAGAAGTGGGATTAGAGTCAGAATATTGGAAGTGGTCAGCATGATATGCAACTATTCTACTTGTCTACTGTTTTAGTTTCCTGTTCTACTATAATGTAAATTGCATAAAGATAGAGGATCATGCCTCTCTTGTTCTTAATTGAATATCTAGTATCTGTGTGACTAGCTCCTAGTGAGCACTTGGTACATATTTGCCATATAGATGAGCATAATCTGTGCTGTAGGTGTTATTATGTTTATTTTCAGATGAGGGCTTGGGTCCACTGAAGTGAAGTGACTTGTCCAAGGTTACAGAGGTAGTAAGTGGTGTGTGATAAAAGATCAGATGCTAAAGTCCATTCCCCCCTGCCATTTGGGAAGCTATTTCTTTCATTAGTTTCTGGGAAGCCAAGGTGAAGAGCCAAATTATGAAAGTGGTTTGATTAAATGATAACTGAAATAAATTCTTCACATCATTAATTTCAAATTACACTTACTTTTAATACTGTTCAATGATTTATATTGTATAGAATTAAGGCAATTTCATAGAGTCAGCATATCAGAGTAGAATTTCCAAGCCCCATTGATTGTACTTGGTGCCTATTTTTGTTATATTTTTGAAAAGTAGATAGCATTTTTTGGGAAAGTATGTTTTGAGTTCTCATCCCATTCAAGAGAAATATTAGAAATTGTTGTGCTTTCTTTATTACCTCCTCAATTTTACTTATTCCTTGTTTTTACTGAAATTACAAATTATTTACTGAAATCTACAAATTATTGTTTTTACTGAATCCATTATAAAAATCAATTTATTATTATTTTAAAAAATAGCACAAACATTAGTAAGTTCAAAATGCCTTAATATTACAAGTCTCTAAAGATTCTAAAATAGGCAAAAATTGCTTTGCTTTGACTAATCTATTATAGTTTTCATTAAGGCTATATTTTTAAACTGGAGAATATTTCCTGCAGCAGAATCTATACAATTAAACTGGTGATCAAAGTCAAGTGGGTATCACAAATAATAACCATAACTTGGAGAAAGTATTCGTCAAAGATGAGATTATCACAACAGAAGAGTAGATATTGTATGCTGAGTAGAAAGACCATTCTAGGGGTGTCTTAGTGGTGCAGTCAGTTAAATATCTAACTTGCTTTTGGCTCAAGTCGTGATTGCAGGGTTGTGAGATCAAGCTGACATAGGCCAGTGTGAAGTCCCCCTGGGACTCTCTCTCCCTCTTCTCTTGCACAAACATGTGCATGTGCATGATCTCCTTCTTTAAAAAAATAGATAAATCAAAGAAAAAAAGAGACAGAGAGACAGAGAGAAAAAACATTCTGGATCTTTTCAGGATAAATCTGTCTTTAAGAAAATATAGGTCAGCACTACTGTGGTTCATTCACAGCAGTGAACGTCTTTGACCTATAGTGCCTTTTTCAGTTTGGTGCTATGAAAAAGGTGACTCTCATTGTCTAGAAAATGTTTTTATATTTTTAATAGTAAATTTTAAAATGTTGTCAACAGGAGTTTATATTGTACAACTGCCTGCAAAATCTGTGTCTACTTCCCAGATAGCATGGAGCTTTGATTACTAGATGGGTTCCCATGGTGGCATGCACAGAGAACAGCTTTTCACTCTTAAGAGTACAAGTATGGGTTTGCTTATGTTAGATTGTAAATCAATGCTATTTTTTATCTGAAGAACTGGAATAGAGAGATTTTGGGGATACAGTTTTTTTCTTAATACACAAAGAATTGTAAAAGCCAGTATTTAGGAGAAATAACCTTTAAAAAATAAGACAGTTTGGAATGAAAATATAATTTGAATAAGCCTGCACATCCATGAATATAGACCGTGATACTATTGTGAGTGCCTAGAAGGCAGGGACATCTCTTATTCATTTTTATCCTCCCCTCCTACCACACCTAGTCAGCACTGAATGGTCTTTGGAGACATCCACCGAAATGATCATGATCAAGCCTCTGCTTGAACGTGTTTCAACACAGTAAACTCCACCAAGACAGCCCATCTGAGTTTGGAGGGTTTAGGCAGAAACTTGTTCTTCTCTTGAGTGAACATGAATTTCCTCTAACCTCCCCCCACCAGATCTGTCTTCTGAGGCCTCACAGAACAAGTCTGATCCTTCTTCCCTATCAAAAGCCCTGTAGACCTCCGAAGGCAAATACAATGACACAAAATTTGAATTGTAGTGTGGCAAGCACCACACCATAAAGTCAGATTCTGACTTCTCCCTTTGAGGACCTAGATTTTGAAAAGGTTTGTTTTATGGGTTACCCCTTCACTCACTTGAATCATGTTAACCCTGTAGTCAGAAAAACCCCTATGTCTTTTTCAGCTGCTCTTAATCATTGCTACCATGTTGAGTAGTTAGATTTTGAAATTTGCACTTATCCCTTTTGGGACTATCTTATTTTATGTAGTCTATCATTTTGGCCTGCCAGAATCTTCTGGAGTCCTACTCTGTTCTTTAATATCACTGCTGTTCCTCCAAAGCTCTTTTATGTCATTTCCAGCCTCATCTCTCATTTCTCTCACTGTTATACACTCCTCATACATACAGTCAGAATTTTAATTCTTGGAAAAAATCATGCTTTATCTCAATTTGAGTCATTGCACATGGTCTTTTGTAATACTTTCCCTCTTTCTCCATCAACTAACTTATTCTTCAAGGCTCAACAAAGATGTCACTTTTTCTAGGATTTCTATTACCGGGTGAGATTCCTCACCTCTGAGGTCCCATAGTACTCTGTGTGTATGGTTAAACCCTAGCACTTACCAAACAATTTTATGATAGTCTATATTCTTTTTTTAATGTTATTATGTATTTATTTGAGAGAAAAAGGGAAAGAGAGAGAGAGCACAAGCGGTGGGGAGAGGGACAGAGGGACAAGTAGATTCCCCACTGAGCAGGGAGCCTGATGCGGGGCTCAGTCCCAGGACCCGGAGATCATGATCTGAGCCAAAGGCAGATGCTTACTGACTGAGACACCCAGGCACCCTGATAGTCTATATTCTTGATTTCCTTTACTCACTAATCTATGAGATTCCTGAATGCAGAACATATATTTTTTTTTCAGCAGTTTATCTCTAGTACCTAACACAATTCATGGCGTGTGGTAGGGTTTTAGTATATATTTCTTGGATATATTTCTATAAGTCAAGTGGTCTCACCAAAGTAATAATAAGCAATTGTATAGAACCAAGGAAGTTACCCTGTGATGTGCTTATTAAACCGTGCTCCTTCAATCCATAATCTGTTTTTCAGGCTCTGGCCATTCAACTAGTATTTGACCCACCACAGTGAGTGATTTCCAGCACATTTCTCTTACCTCTTCATGTCTGCAAGGGCATCATAAAATATCATGTAACCCTGTCAAATGTTATCCTGAAATTCAGAAATTTTATGCATGTGGTCTTCATCTGAACTACTAGTCCCAGAAATGGAACATTTGTGTTGATCTTGAACTATACTGGCATTTAATTATTACATCCAGATTTTTCACTTATCTTTCCCTGCATTGGTTATAGAATGCTTTAATCTCATCTCAGTTTTCTGTAGATTTTATATGTATTTTCAAAATATTTTTAGTAAATGTAGAATACTTGAATTTTTTTTTTACAAATATTAAATACATAATAATATTTAAGGATCACTGATCCTTGTTTTTGACTCTACCTTACAACCCCATTTGTTAAAGTAAAACTACAGTTTTATTTATAGTTTAGGGGAGTCCAGAGAAAGGGAATGAAACTTAAATTCATGTGTGTTAAGCAGTTCCCTGCATTATTGTTTATTTTTCACAACACTGCAAAGTAGATATTATTAATCCTGCCTTATATGAGGAAAGGAAGTCAGGAAGCAAGGAAGAGTCAGGATTGGGATTGGAATTCACTTAGGCTTGGTTCTAAAGTGGAGAACCCTATGAGAATCTGGTTGAAGCTGCTGCTTCCATTCCAGCAAATGCACAGCAGCCACCCATCAGTTGGAATTCTTGTTATAAGCTATAGAAGTGAATCTCATTTTGAAATAGGAAGGCTGCATGTTTTTTAAGATATTGATAGCTCATGGAATCACTGGAACAGCAGTAGAACCAGAAATGAGGTTTAGACAGCCAGGAAGAAATGCCCAAATCCACCCTATAGAAGAAGTGTCTCCAGAGGAAACCACTGTTAACACTTCCACTAAACACTAGAGGCTACAGTTTGCACTGCTATTTCTGGAATTCAGTGCTGCTGGAACCACTGCTGCCACCACATTTTTTTTTTCCCCTTGGACTGGGTAATGTGTGTGTGTGTGTGTGTGTGGTCTGTGCGGAGGAGGCTCCTGGGTGCCCGAGGTGCCTTGCTCTGAGGCTGGCCTTGCCCCGCCTAGATCCGTGCTGTCCCTTCATCGAGGTGAAGCTATGGGAGGAGTTCTGAACCTGGCTCTTCCAGTACTGGTTGTCGCCAAAAGGAAGCCATCCTTCCACAGCTCCCAGCTCTTCCACCTGGAGCTCGCAGGCAGGTTGGGAAGGCCCGTGTCCCCTGGGAACGCCACCAGGTCGGTCTCAAGCACAGGCCATAGTGCGTCTGTGTAGCATCTCGCTGCCTTCTAGAAGGTATAACCGGAGAGGAGGATTCCCTGCTGAGCATCTCCTGCGAGTTTACAGCAAACCCCAGCAATCTGCTTGTATCAGACACAGGTGGGTGAGGATTACTAGTCCATCTGGCACTGGGAAATAGTTGAACAATGTTTGGTGTAGGCATTGCCACGAGGAGCTACCTGTGGGCTGTCGCTGGAGTCCACCACAAACGCCCCACGCACTTGGTTCTGTAGCCACAAGCATCCCTACCTGTTGACGTCAACAGACACATCCATACCTGTTGACGTCATATCATGCCATGAGTCCATGATGGACCCATGGCAGCCACCATCAGCGGCACCATGTGGACGTGGCCATGAGGCCTAACTCAGAGGCCTGCAACCTTACTACCTTTAGAGCTGCTGTCTAGTCATTGGAGTGTCAGGGAGAGCACATGGACTGAGTAGAGGAGAGCCTGTGATAGTAGTAATTAAAAGGATATGCTTATTCATGTGAATGCAACTTTTTCATTGTCTAGGACTTCACTTGTACTTCCGTCATTGACAATTGAAACCTGGGACTGACATTCAAAAATAGCAATGTCATAGCTCAAAGTTTTGTGGGATATTTAAAAATATGGCATTTGAATTTATACATGAACTGAAAAATGAAACAAGTCCTGTCGTAATTTGACAGGCATAATCACTCATCCTGTAATGCAAATAGTAACCTAATAGCAAGATGCTAATAGTGCCTTGGTGCAGGTGTTGCTAATTAGCTATTGGATTAGGCTGAAGCGTATTCTCTTCTTTTACCTATGTATGATGTTTGTGCAAAATGCAAATGTGAGCTGTAAGCGGAAATGTTTAAGTGTCAACGATTTCAAGGTCATGGATTGACCTTGAAACATTGAGAATTTTGAATTGGGTGATGATCAAAACTTGATTGTAGCTTAGAACTCAGTCAGGTTCTTGGTTTCCCTCCTGACGGTCAAGGTTTGCCCTCAAACAGGAAATTAAGTTGATTTGGGCTCGGGCCAGGTGACTAGGTGAGAAGACAGAAGTAATTTCTTATTTGCTCTTCCTACTCATTTCTAGCAGCTGGACTACTCTGGGAGAAATGGTAGCAATTACTTGTATAATTAGGGATCATTCATTTGTTTATTCAGCAAATATTTATTAAATGTCTACCATGTTCCTGCACTTAGCATGTGGTAAGAATAATATAAATATTTGTTGGATGAAAAATAAACATTTGAAAGTGTGAAAAGCCTTCCATGATTTGTAAGCTTTGGTCTTCTTTGTAGTAAGGAAATTATTTCTGTTCGTATGATTGAAGTATGGAAGAGATAGAGAGTTGGTTTTACTCTCCTATGTTTTTCAGCCTCTTTTCAGTCGGGAGGGAGAAAATACTAGTTCTGGCTAGGAAGCTATGAGTCTGCTTCCAGGCTGACACTGTGGAAAGCTCAGAGATGGAGGCTGGAGGCTGTTTGTTCTAGATAAAGCAGAGGACACACAGAGCTGTGTGGGCAGAAGTGTTTGCTGACTCCTGCAGGACATGTCACATGAGTGAGAAAGAGAATTGGAAGGTTTTTTCTTACTTTAGTAAAGGGTTTGGGGATTGTATTTTAACACCATATTGCCTAGTCCGTTCCAACTAATGTAAGCTCTCTTGTGTACTTTCTGTTCTAGAGGATTTTGTTGTTGTTGTGGCCTCGTCTGTTGTAACCATGGACTGTAGATAAACTGATCATTGCTAACAGCTTGGATAAATGTTACTAGCTCATATCACAGAATGTCAAGCAGCTTTGTAAAAGACTGTGCTAATATGGAATTAACTCTAAGATGTTGTTATGAGAAGAAAGGAAGGTGCAGAAGAGCATCCACAACTTCATTTAGTATAAGAAAGAGGGGATCTGTCTCTCTAGTCATATATCCACACACAAATTAACACATGTAGTCTTTTTATATACATAACATGAAATTTAACCATTTTAAAGATTTTATTTATTTATTTGACAGAGATCACAAGTAGGCAGAGAGGCAGGCAGAGAGAGAGAGGGGAAGCAGTCTCCCCGCTGAGCAGAGAGCCCGACGCAGGGCTGGATCCCAGGACCCTGAGATCATGACCTGAGCTGAAGGCAGAGGCTTTAACCCACTGAGCCACCCGGGTGCCCCTAAATTTAACCGTTTTAAGCCTACAGTTTGGAGATGTTATATATATTCACATTATGGTGCAACTGTCACTACCATCCATTTCCAAGACTTTCTCATCTTCTCAAATGGAAACAATATATATCATTGAACAATAACTCTCCATTTTCCCATTATCCCAGCCATTGGCTGCCACCATTCCACTTTCTGTCTCTCTGAGTTTGACTCTTCTACGTACCTCATATATGTGGAGTCACACAGTATTTGTTCTTTTGTAATTGGCTTATTTCACTTGGCATACTGTCTTCAAGGTGTTGTAGCAGGTGTCAGAATTTCCTTCCTTTTTAAGGCTGAATAAAACTGTCATTGTATATATGTATGTGACATTTTGTTTATCCATTCATCTATTGATGAATACTGAGGTTGCTTCCAGCTTTTGGCTATTGTGAATAATGCTGCTCTGAATATGGGAGTACAAATATCTGTTCAGGTCCCTGCTTTAGTTTTTTGGGGTATAAACTCACAAGTGCAGTTGCTAGGTTACATAGTAATTCCAGGTTTAATTTCTTCAGAAACCTCCATGCTGTTTTCCATAGCAGCTGCACCATTTTACATTCCCAGTGGGGCACAAGGGTTCTAATTTGTTTTTCCACATTGTCACCAACACTTGTTCTTTTGTTTCTTCGATGATAGCCATCCTAATGGGTGTGATGTAGCATCTCATCCTGGTTCTGGTTTGCGTTTCTCTAGATTATAAGTCTAGAAGATTTAAAGATTATAAATGATAGGAAATCTTCCCTGAGTATTTTGTTAAGCTCTAGGATAGCTTAATTTTTGTTATTGTTTAAGTTATTTTCCCCTGAAGATATATAGGACTAGGTACTTATAGTACTTAGACTAAGTACTTACTTACTTTAAAAAAAAAAAAAGTACCTTTCCTTTTTCACCTTCTTTAGATGCAGAGTAAATGGCTAGTATTTGAATAATTTTCATTTGCAGCTTTGACCAACTAACTTCTCACACTTTCTGTAGCATTTTAGTGGTACTATCATGTAGTAGTTAAAAGTATAATTTCTAGAGCCAGGCTATTTGAATTCAGAGCCTGGTTCTGCCACTTACTAGCTGTGTGACTTTCAACAAGCTACTTAACCTTTCTGTGCTTCAGTTTCTGCTTCTGTAAAATGGGGTAATATTGGTCCCTAACTCGGAGGGATGTCGTGAATATTAAACAAATAAATGTAAATCAACTGGAATGATTTCTGGGAAATAGTAAATCCTAAATGTATTGGTTATTATTACAGTTAAAATACCATGAATCATTTGGTAATGGTACAGCATATGTTTGTATGTATTTGGAAAATACATTGACAGTTACTTGGATCTCAAGCAAGAGATTCATTATGGCTTCTGGAGAAGAGTCTATGGCTTTGAATAGAAGGGCTTATCTGGTCTGCGTTAGTCAATAAAAAGTAGTTGAAAGTCACCTTTAGTACTTCTCTTAAAAGTAACTAATCTTTTGACACCATGGGGCCTTGAATCAATGGTTGCAGATCAATACTTTCTATATACAGTTATTGTTTCCTTTCACCTTACACACCGTGGGCTGAAAATCAACACACTGTAGGCTGAGAAAATCAATGGGGGTACATTTGTGGTTTAGGGAACACTGGATAGGAGACATATGTCCTTTTGGAAAACACATACAAAGGAAATTATGTAAGCACTTTCTCAGAGGACTCCTGAAGTAATTACTGGATGAATTTGTGATCCAACAGGTTTCTCCTCAATTACTGAGAGAGTGCACCAATTCATTTACCTTGTGGTAAACAGGCTATCCTGATCGTCCAAATAAAGACACCGAGATTGTCCCTGTTAAAGTAATTGCCTCTGGTGGGCCCAAACTCAGAATTTACGAACTGCCTCTCATTTCTGGCCCATTTGGCCTTGATTTACAGAGACGATTACTACTTGACTGCTTTGAAAGAAATCTTATTTTCAGCCGTCTCAAGGAAATGTGTCTGAATGGTTTGGAGCTTTCTGTGTTTTTGTGGAACCTGATGAGTTACTACCAAAAGCTAATTCACACTGTGAATTACATCTTTTTTAACAACATGCACTCCCTCCCAGGGAATTAAGAAGGGATTTCCTTGGTTTCAAAGCCAGGACCTTGAGAGTGTTGGTTGGCCTTTGCATTGGGGCTTAGCTCTGGAATGGCAACTCTCAAGAAATAAACACATTTGTGTGGTTTGGATGAGGAGTAGAATTTAATGCTGTGCCTTCTGAATCCCCAGATGCTGTTTACTGCATAAGGTCTGTGACAAGACAGATATGCTGTGAGGTTTTCTCAAATGGATTACCACTTATTTCAAATAGGAGAAAGTCAAAGAAGAATTTGTATTTATATGTTTTAGAAAGTACTAGAATATTCAAGATTGGCCGCTTATATTGTTACTTGCAAATTAGGTAGAAACTCATCCCCACCTTCACTGTGTAGTTATTTCAAGCTCTGTCACATTCTAGCTTAGACATTGGGCAACTCATTCACTGAATCATTTATTCATTGTGCACATACAGTGTGTGCTGGCAGGCTGCTAGGTGCTGAAGACACCGTAGTGAACAAAACAAAACCCGATCCCTTGCGGGTCTTCTAATTTTAGTTGTAGAGAGTGGATTGTTCTAATCTACTCAGGCTGCCATTGCAAAATACCACAGACTGAGTGCCTTAAAAAACAGATTTATTTTCTCACAGTTCTGGATGCTGGGAATTTCGAGATCAAAGTATGGGCAGATTTGGTTCCTGAGGGCCCTCTTTCTGGCTTGCTGAAGGCCACTTTTCAGCTGTGTCCTCCAGTGGTGGAGAGAGAGAGAGGAAGCAAGCTTTCTGGTAATCATTTCTTATAAAAGCATTAATCACATCATGAAGTCCCACTGTCATAATCTCTTCCAGCCCTGATCACCTCCCAAAGACCCTTTCTCCAAATATCATCATATAGGGTTGGGGATTCAACATATGAACCTTGGAGAGATATAAGTTAAGTCCATAGCAGGGATATAAAATGCTAAATAAATAAATACATGCTAGGTCAGATGGTGATACACACAAAGGAGAGTCCTGATTGGGTTGCTGTTTCATATGAGGTGGTCAGGACAGGTCTTTGAGATAAATGGCATTGTACACTCTTGATTTCACTCTGAACAAAATGGAGTCATTGTAGAATTTGAGCAGAGGAGAGCTGTGATCTAGCATATATTTTAGGTAGATCTCTCTGCCTCTGTTATGTTGGGAATAGACTCGGGGTGGGTTAGAAGACCACTGCAGAAATCCAGGTGGGAGCTTGCAGAGAGTTAAACAGGTGGAGATGATGACATGTAGACAGTTTCTTGAGCTACTTTGAGCCTAGAGGTGGTAGGATTTGTTGATGCACTGAATTTTCAATGAGAGGAAGAGAAAAATCAAGGATGACTTTGTTGATATCAGCAACTGAAGACAGAATTGTTATTGAGATGGGGAAGCTGAGAGAAAAATTTTATTGGAGGGAATCAAGAATTTTCTTTGGGCTATTAGATGCAAGGGCAGAGAAGTCAAGAGGACACTTGATTACATAAGTCAAGAGTTTAGGGGCAGGCTCTGAGCTGGGATTTATATTTGGGTATCCTCAGTACAGAGATGTTATTTAAAGTCATGAGAGAAGAATCAACAAGGAGGTCTCAGGACTGATCTCTGCGAGATGAGGATGAAGCATCATCTGACCGAGATCGAGAAGGAGAAAAATAGGCAAAAGGTGATCCAAGAGAAAGTGGTATTTCAAAATCCTAGGGAAGAAAGTATTTTGAAAAGAAGGAAATAGCCAACTGTGTCAAATACTAAAGGTTTTAGTGGAGGAGAAATAGTGAAGTTCTGTGTACTTGTCTGTTGCCAAGTTGGCACCATGTATAGCTGGGACTACATTTCTCAGAATCTTCTTCCCTGTATGGTGAGAGCTGGGCAAGAGAGAAACTTGCATCGAGATTTGGAAGGAGGAAGCAAAAGCCATTATTTGCAGGAGTCTTGGTGGCCAAGAGTGGTGGCTTTGCAGGTTTCTCTAGAGCGCCCCCTGGCAGTTTTGATGGCCAGCTGCAACAGTTTCTTAGGCTTCTCTGGGAGCTCCAGCTGCTTGCTTCTCCTCCACTGCTTGAATTTAAGCCAAGGTTGTTGGTGACTGTTTTCCTTCTCTGCAGACTTTAATTCCTATGTTAAACTCCTGCTTCCGCCCCCCCCCCTTAAAGTTTTTTTGTTTATTTATTTATTTTTAAGTAATCTCTACACCCAGTGTGGGGCTCAAACTCACAATCCCAAAATCAAGAGTTGCAGGCCCTTCCTACTGAGCCAGCCAGGTGCCCCTAAACTTTTGATTCCTTCCTTCCATTTCTTTCTTTCTTTCTTTTTTAGATTTTATTTATTTGACAGAGAGTGAGAGAGAGAGAGAGCACAAGCAGGGGGTGTGGCAGAAAGAGGCAGAAGCAGATTCCCCGCAGAGCGGGGAACAATATGTGGGACTCAATCCCAGGACCCTGGGATCACAACCTGAGCTGAAGGCAGATGCTTAACCAACTGAGTCACCCAGGCACCCTAAACTCCTGGTTCTGGATACTTGCAGTGACTCTGTTCTGACCAAATCCGGATTGGTATATTCCTGCTTGGATCTTTATGGAGTCACTTCAATATCTTAGATACTTCTTAGGACTAAATAAAAAAGGCAGTAAAGCCCCTAAAGTCTTTTTATAAATTCCTCTTTTATGGTGCTCCCCAAATTCTGAAATGGGTCAAGGAAGAACATTAATTTAGTAAGCCTGAAGGCTACGTATGCAACAAATTCTGGTAGAGGTAGAGGTCTCTGTACCTTGGAGAATTCACTCATTTCCCTTTTCTCTAGTGCACTGGACTTAAGTAATACAGTATGCTCCAGATTTGACCTTGAGCATTCCCTCACTGTTAAGTAAACCCATTGATTTTACAGAAAAGTTTCTCTTCTCATTAATATCACATTTTTCCCTATCAAAAAATTAAAGCTCAGGGCACCTGGGTGGCTCAGTGGGTTAAGCCTTTGCCTTCTGCTCAGGTCATGATCCCAGGGTCCTGGGATCGAATTGAGCCCAGCATCAGGCTCTCTGCTTGGCAGGGAGCCTGCTTCCCCCCCGCCCCGTCCTCTGCCTGCCTCTCTGCCTACTTGTGATCTCTGTCTGTCAAATAAATAAATAAAATCTTTAAAAAAAATTAAAGCTCACCCAACTTATGAAATCTTCCTTCTGTTGTTCCAACAAAGTGCAAAATGTGGATTTTTTCCCTTCCTTTTGTCTCCATAACAAAATTAAAGTCCCATAGTATCTCCTTCTATTTCATATTATTTTGTTCAGTCACAGCCAGAGGATTTTACTCAAAGACCTGGAAGGAAGTTGGTTACCTCTAGGTACTATGGGGTTCCCAGTCTTACCCTAGATCTCGACTTCAGAACTCCAAAAAGGAATCTCCTCATATGCTACAGTTTTCTAAAGACTCAAGGGTCATGAACACATAAAAACTTTGCATCATCCCCACATCCTCCACAGAACTAAAAAAGTACAAACAAATCTGTAGACTAAACAAATTCAAGGTAACAGCTTATAATTTAAACATCTAGTTTCTTGTTGGACCTCAAACAAAAGAAATGATCCAAGGATCTAATCCTGTTATATTCTAGACTCACATTCATCTTGTCAACCACAGACCATGATAGAAACGTAATATTTCGTGGGGAGGAGAACAGAGGAAATGGCAGAGAAATGATGAGGAAAGTGTTTTAGCCTCAGCGTGGCCATGGTGCCAGTTTGTTGTGCCAACTGGCCGGGATACAGAGCCTATGAACTGAAGTTCAACTGGAAGAGAGATCCACACCAATGGTCACCTGCTGTACATGGTATTCTGTATCTTGCTTTTTAAAAACTATACCCTGGAGGGACACCTGGGTGGCTCAGTCAGTTAAGCATCTGCCTTTATCCCTGGTCATGATCCCAGGGGCATGGGAGCGAGCCCCACGTGGGGCTCCCTGCTCAGTGGGGAGCTTGCTTCTCCCTCTCCCCCTGCCGCTCCCCCTGTTTGTGCTCTCTCATTCTCTCTCAAATATGTAAATAAAATATTAAAAAAATAAAACTATAACTTGGAGATTCTTTGTATTAGTACATATAGAGGTGTGTTATTATTCTTTTGACAACTATATAATATTCTATTATTTTTTTAAAAGATTTTATTTATTTATCTGATAGGGAGAGACATAGAAAGAGAGAGAACACAAGCAGGTGTAGTGGGAGAGAAAGAGGCAGGCTTCCTGCTGAGCAGAGAGCCTGATGTGGAGCTCGATCCTAGGACCCCGGGATCATGACCGGAGCCAAAGGCAGACACTTAACAACTGAGCCACCCAGGTGCCCCAATATTCCATTATTTAAATGCACCATAATTTTTTTTAACCAGTTCCTTACAGAGTGACATTTAGATTATTTTAAAATCTTTTTCTGTGAAATACAGTGCATGACCTGTGTATTGTCTAAGGTTCATTAAAAAAAAACAATAACCAGAATTTATAGTGTATTTCTTTTTTTTTTTTTAAAGATTTTATTTATTTATTTGACAGATGGAGATCACAAGTAGGCAGAGAGGCAGGCAGAGAGAGAGGAAGGGAAGCAGGCTCCCTGCCAAGCAGAGAGCCCAATGCGGGGCTCGATCCCAGGACCCTGGGATCATGACCTGAGCCAAAGGCAGAGGCTTAACCCACTGAGCCACCCAGGCACCCTATAGTGTATTTCAAAGGGAATTCAATATAGGAAACTGGTTAGAAAGATCTTAGAAGAGTTGGAATAGCAAAAAGAAGTCTAAGAAGGGCCTGGAAGAAAGATGGAGGATGGCATGCTAATCTGAGATGAGAAGCTGTAATCCCTGGAGCAGGAATCTGCAGGGGCTGCTGCACCATTGGAAATACTGTTGCCACTAATTTATTCTGCATCTGCTGAAGCTGGGCACCTAGACCAGCACTGAGCGAGCTGGAAAGGTGCTGTTTATGGTACTGAGATCAGAATTCTTTTTTTTTTTAATTTTTTTTTGAAGATTTTATTTATTTATTTGACAGAGATCAAAAGCAGGCAGAGAGGCAGGCAGAGAGAGAGGAAGGGAAGTAGGCTTCCTGCTGAGCAGAAAGCCCGACGTGGGGCTCGATCCCAGGATCCTGGGATCATGACATGAGCCGAAGGCAGAGGCTTTAACCCACTGAGCCACCCAGGCGCCCCTTGACCTCAGAATTCTGCCACCACCATGGTACCTGCCAGCCACCAGCGGCAGTCGCCACACTGCCAGAGCCAGCAGCAGAATGGTAGTCATTTTCCCCCAACTTTCTAATCACCACTCCCCCTGCCCCCGGGATCTCTTACTGGCAGAACCAAACAACCAAACAGGAAGCCAGCTAGCAACGGAGGCTGGAAAGTGGAGTTTGCATAGTCCCAGTCTCAGGAGTACAGAGCAGAGTAGAGAAGGTGGGCAGTGTGGGAAGGAAGATGACTAGCAGCATGTATGCTTCTGACTTTCTTACTACCCGTAAAGGTTCTTCCAGCCACATTTTGCCTTTTATGAGGATATTTATTTATTTTTAAAAATATTTTATTTGTTTGACAGAGAGAGACATAGCTAGAGAGGGAATACAAGCAGGGGGAGTGGGAAAGGGAGAAGCAGGCTTCCCGCTGAGCAGGAAGCCTGACATGGGGCTCGATCCCAGGACCCTGAGATCATGACCTGAGCCGAAGGCAGAGGCTTAACCCACTGAGCCACCCAGGTGCCCCTATGAGGATATTTATAGGACAAGTTTGTAAAGTGGGATTGCCTAGCCAGTGGATACACGTCTTTGAAAATTTGAAACATACAATCAAATTGCTCTCTCTAGAGTAATATTTGAGATTGCCTCTTTTTCCATACTCTTGCCAAATCTATGTATCTGCCCATTTGGTAGAACTAGTCCATCTCTAAATCCCTATAAGTTATGCTCCAAAGCCTTTGTTTGCAGCAAACAGCATGCTTATTACCCCTAAAAAATTTTATATTTTTAAGATTTTTTATTTATTTATTTGACAGACAGAGATCACAAATATGCAGAGAGGCAGGCAGAGAGAGAGAAGGAAACAGGCTCCTGCAGAGCAGAGAGCCCGACGTGGGGCTCAATCCCAGGACCCTGGGATCATGACCTGAGCCAAAGGCGGAGGCTTCAACCCACTGAGGTGCCCCCCAAAAATAATTTTTTTTAAATAAAATTATTTATTTGAGAGAGAGAGCATGGGTATGATCATGTGCAAGAGAGTGGGGAAGAGGCAGAGGGAGGGGGGAAAGAGAATCCTTGAGCCGACTCAGTGAGTGCGGACCCAGAGACCGTGACCTGAGCTGAAATCACTCAACCAACCACTCAACCAAGGGAGCTACCTAGGCGCCCCCACCCTAAAATGATTCTTAAAGATACTTGAAACCCCTTAATTAGAGACTCATGATTATAATATTAAATATACATCTGGAAGGGTTAAGGTTGTCTATCATTCATCCACACAGCCCTATACATTAGTTCAGCAGCTTGCTGTCGTAGAGGGAGGCGGGAAGATTTCCATGGTATTCATAAACATTGTTAAAACATTCTGGGATAGGTTTCCAATGTGCATGTGTGGGGGCCACCAGTTTTCACACTAACAGGCAATTTTCTGACACTGCTGAGTGTCCTACAATTCTCAGTTCTGACACTGTCTACTCCCAGCTCTTTCGGAGCCAGATGGGAGGCTGGATGTCATTTAATCAAAACCCTTTAATTGTATTGACAAAGAAAGAGGCCTGGAAAGGTGGTCAGGGACAAAGCAGAAGTGGGAGCAGAACAGGCTGGAAAGGATTGGACTCCCTGTATATAGAGCATGTGCCTATGCTCTGGGAACCAACACATCATATGTTAGGGGGGATGAAATATGTAACAAAAGATATTTATGACTCATTACGGGAAAAACAAGGACTCTGTTGGATTTAGGCTATGACTTAGCATTGTTTTAATTTTTAGTTACTTATCGGGAAGGAGGTACCATTTGTTATTTCTGGCCTCTGTAGGTCCTGTTTCAGCCTGAAATATAGGTCTCTTGAGTCCTAGTTTCTTCTCCTCCTCAGCATGCTCTCTCTGTTTGAGCACCGCCAGACATTACATACACCAGAAACAATGATGTTTCCTGTACATCAGTGTTTATTTTGATTATAAGTGAGTTGACACTGAAATACATTTATCATTGATAATTTATTTAAAAGAAAATGTCAGAATTCTAAAAAAAAAATTCAGCAGGACTAAACGCTTCTGACAATTCAAATATAAAAATTATAAACCTAGAAGATTTCAAGTAAGATTATGTAAGATTATATAATCTTATTTCACAATATTATGAAAATAAATAAGCATACATAACTATTATTAACTATTAACTATTATAAACTATTATTAAAGGTGAAATATATAAAATAATGCTTTACTAGAATGGTCTCTCTTTACAAGACCAAAAAATTTAAATTAGTTACAACATGTAAATTCAGAAAGCTGATGTAATTTATATTTCTTTAAAGAAGTACTAACTTGGGGGGGTGCTTGGGTAGCTCAGTTGGCTAAGGGTCCGACTTGATTTCAGCTCAGGTCACACTCTTAGTGTCTTGGGATTGAGCTCAGCAGGGCATCTGCTTGAGATTCTCTCCCTCTCCCTCTGCCCCTTCCCCAGCTTGCATGGGCTCTCTCTCTCTCTCTCTCACACACACACACTCACAAATAAATAAATAAATCTTTAAAAAGAAGTATCATGCAACGGGGGTGGGGGTTAAGGTGGTAGGAAAAGAAAAAATGAAACAAGATGGGATTGGGAGGGAGACAAACCAAAAGAGACTCTTAATGTCATAAAACAAACTGAGGGGTGGGGGGGGAGAGGGGTTGGGAGAGGGTGGTGGGGTTACATTATATGTTTAAATAAAAAAGCTTAAAGAAAAAAAAAGAAGTATCAACTTAAAAAAAATGAGGTCAATGGAATCACCATTCAGTTGCAAGCATATTTTTATACAACTTTTTCTAGCTGCTGACAGAAGTCTGATTCTATACATGTCAGGAAGTGCAGAAGCAAGCTATATGCTAACACCAGACATTGATTTCTGACCCATTCATCTTCAAACAACCTCATCCTTTTAAGGAGTAGTTTCTGAAAATCTTTGTACTTTTTATTTTTATATAGTGACAATTTTCTTATTATGGTAAGCTGTACTTTTTTGTTTTGAAGAAAGCATTTCTTCTTATGTCTTTGAATATCTTAGTTTCATCATGTAGAGAGTGATAGGGAGGGATCTTTACCAATTTCAATACAGACATATTCTTACTTCACTTGTTCAGAGAGTCTTTGAATTTCAATTGAGACTTATCCTCTCAGTGGACACTTTGCCATTGCTTATTGTGGCTTTATGAGCATGGCTTTGCCTAGACATAAAAGAAGGAGCACAAATTTGTTTTGTGGTAGAAATTAAACAACGCAGTCATTGGCTTTTGAATACATAAAGAATTTAGATTTCATATTCTTCCGAATACTAAAACAACAGTATCATCCAGAACTAAATACGTATTTCAGTACTTAAAAGAAACATAGTATCCTAGAATACTGGAAATGGTGTCGCAAACACTAAGTATCAATGCCATTTTTTGGATCCTTTTCTTTTCCCTTTGTGCCTTTCAGCTTCCTGGGATTTCTGCAGTTTAGGTTTGTGAATGAACACTGTGATGTAGTTGGCATTGTGGGTTACGCAGACTCTCATGATCTAGCTTGGGGACTTTACCACTTTTTATTTCTTTGAGGAAGTGTTTTCTTACTTTCAAGCAAGTGCCTTAAAAATGGACTTTTGCAATGGAGCATGTTTATTGGTTGATGTGGGACACTGTTAATTTTATACATAGTTCTTCTGTACATTACAACAGGAAGAGTTTGACAGAGACTTAATTAGTAAACAAGGATGAGACACTAAGTCTTCACACTCAAATTGATAGCCCTATTGGAAGCTTATTTGCGTGGATGCATTCTGCTGAATGATGCTGCTGTTTTATAAAACTCATATAGCAAGCTAAAAACATTTGTCCAACTTAATGTTGCATAAACATGACCTCAGTCATAAATAAACTTCTGTGCAGTTAGAAACTACATTTACAAGGGACGTTTTTCCCTAGTCATGTCCCTGCTGGTCTATCTTTCCTGAAGTTTCTTAAGTGTTAAGGTGAATTGTATGAAACTGCTTTATTTTAGGTGACAATAGTCAAGTAGCAGCAATTTTCTATAGCTCAATCTGGATTTGTTTCGTGAATATTGCTATTTCTAGCCTCTTATTTTCTCCCAATATTTTGGAGAATATTTATAATAAAAACAAGCATATTTTAATCTCTTGATATAACTCCTATGTCAAGGTATAGGAATAGAAGCTTCTAATTAATAACAATAAACTGTTGACAGATGTTGGGAGGAGGGTCCAGAGGAAGCTGCCTCTGGGCATCTCTGCCCAGGTCTCTACAGTGGTACCAATCCAGAATTTTAGGGATGGCTTTATGGTAGGTAAGTTTGGGGCTGCCTTTGACATCCTGTTCACCAGTTTCTGGTCACAAACCTCAAATCCTCAAGTGCAAAAGCCAATATCTAGTTCTGAATGAGCTTATTCATTCGTAGTTCAAAGAATCCCAGTGCCCCACTGTCAGCTCTGAAAATAGGCTTTATTAAAATAGAATGACATACCGAAACCAGTTCAGAAAGATCAGTAAATTTGGTGCAAAGTTTAAACATTTTTAGGAAAGCAAAGCTACCTTTGAATCAATTTCCTTAACTTCTAATATGTTGCTTTAAAGATATTTATTTTCACTGCTCGAAGTGCTGTTTCTTTTACAACATTGTTTGAATATGTTTCCCTCTTTAGTAGTTTCTTTGTATATTTGTATAAGTATCAGCTACATATATGGCATCATCTTATGGGTACTTAAGATGAACACAAAGGAAAGTATTGTAATTAAGGTCGGATGCTTTATTAAAAATTGCATGTTCTATGAAGTGCATAAATTAAAATATTATAAACTAGGTTTTAAATGTCACCTTTCACTTTTGTCTGAGACCTATAGCTAGAATACCAGACAAAAATAAAAGATAGGAAAACCCGCATTTTCTGCCTTCCTTTATATGGAAGAAAATTGCCTTAAAAAATTGTAGTTACAGCCCTTTTGGAAGGAGCCCCGTCAGGACACTAGCAATTCCTCCACAGCTCCAACACTGCCCCAGAAGGACAGCAGATGGCGCTGCGCTTCCCCTTTTGTCTGCCTTCCCGCGGTGGGACGGGAACCCAACTTTGGCAGAACCGAGCCGAAGAGTGTGAATAGTATATTCAGTTGAGCAATTGAAGCTGTGCATTCAGCATCATAATTTACCTCGCCTCATACCGATCTGTGCTCTGGAGGTCATAGTTTTTATTGTCCTCTGGGGGGCCTGCTGTCCTGGATTAGGGGTGCTCATTACCGCTAAGGGAAGGCACTGCGGGCCGGGAGAAAGGACCCCATGGCAGGTGCGGCACGGTGGTTGAAAGACCGTTTTGTTCTCGGCAGCATCCAACAGACACCAAGAAAAGGACGTTCTCTTCTTCCTCATAACCCCTTTTGTACTTAGTAAGCGTCCCTTGGGGCTCAGTGGTAGACTGCAACAAAAACCCGTGACTTGTAACTTCAGGAGATTTGTGATGAAGAAGAGGAATCACAGATATTCAGCCAAAATGACTTTCTGTCCACCCACACTAAACAACCACGGTTTCATTCTGCGGTGCTCCTGCACCATCGTGCTGATTGTGTTCCGCGCTCACCACAATCTCTCTTTCGTCTTTGGGTTTCTGTTTTCTTCTTCCTGGTCTGTTCCTTTCGCTGAATTTGCACTTGCTGACCTTGGCAAACAGATCTATTAAGCTTTATTGCTTTAAATAATTTAATAACATGCTTTTTGTGGGAAAGTGATGACAGTTCAGTATATTAATCATGTAATTTTCAGCTAGATGAGCTCTTACAGTTTATTTAACTGAATTGGTTAAATAACACGGTGAGAAAGTGACACCTAGAAGTGTGCAGTGACTCCCCCAAGTTCACAGAGATGCAGAGTAAGATGCAGGATTTCTTTTTTTTTTTTTTTTAAGATTTATTTTTATTTTTATTTATTTGACAGACGGAGGTCACAAGCAGGCAGAGAGGCAGGCAGACAGAGAGGAGGAAGCAGGCTCCCCGCTGAGCAGAGAGCCTGATTCGGGGCTCCATCCCAGGACCCTGGGATCATGACCTGAGCCGAAGGCAGAGGCTTTAACCCACTGAGCCACCCAGGCGCCCCGGGACCAGGATTTCTTGAAGAGTAATCTCATAACCCATTTAGGTTATGCTCTCTTACATTTTTAAGCAGGTTGGGATCAGAAATGTCGAGCTTAATTTACATCACTGACATGATGATCATAGATGGATTTGGGCTGGTCTCATTCATCACACACATCTTCCTTGCTCCTGTTCCCCTCTGTTCATAGGCCTGAAACAAACTCAGGTTTGTATCCCCTGTGTCTTGTATAGTGGCCAAAACCTCAGAAAGGTTCAGAAATGTCAGCTGAATGCATACATGAAATTTTATGGAGATTACCCTGAGGAGCCATGGGAAGTCCTCCTTGGGCTCTGAACCCATAGACATGCTGGATTAAGAATCAGAGAAACTTTTAGACAGAGGGCTGAGCTTGAAAGCAAGCAAGGAATCCTAGGTGCTCAAAAGGCAGCCAAAAACCCCAATTTAGAGTGTTGTCAAGTGGGAGCAGAACAGGACATGTGAGGGTGGCTGGAAAAGAGACATTCTCGACCAGATGAGTATCAAGTGAGTTTATATCCATGGACTCTTCCATGACAAGGAAAGATTCACAGAGCCACCTTTTAAATTCTAATGAAAGGCCCTCATGCCACAGTGTGAAAACTTATTTAATGATTATGTTTCTTGGGAACCCTTTCTTTGGTGTGTCTCCAAGGAGCCACACCAGCTGCTTTGGCATCACATGCTTAGGATGGTAAATGGTGTTGGAGATAATCAAGCCAGTCAGTAAAGGATGAGAGCACCCTGAAGTCACTTTAAACAATTGAGGTCCATATAGGAAACAAAGGGAGAACCACAAATTAGCCTAGAGTCTTCCTAATATACCCAATGTCTCATTCCAAACAAGAGTGGGTCTTATACCTCAAATATGTGTTTTAAGGGATGTATGGCATCTTAATTTTTCCTTATTCATGTAGCGGGCAGGAATTTGGCCACAAAATAAGGTCTGAAAGAAACTTCATATTTCTTCGTTAAAAAAAAAAAAAGTCAGCACAAAATTTGGAAGAAACCAAGATGTTCTTCAATGAGTGAATGGATCAGTCTGGTGTAGTTTGGCCAGATGATGGACTGTTATCCAGAACTAAAAAGAAATGGGCTAGCAAGCCGCAAAAAGACATGGAGGAACCTTAGATGCATAGACTAAGTGAGAGAAGATAACCTGAGAAGGCTACATACTGTATGATTTCAAATATATGGCATTCTGGAAAAGAGCAAAGTGGTGGCAATAAAAAGACCAGTGGTTGCCAGGGGTAGGGGGAGGAAGGTATGAGTAGGTGAAGCACAGAGGATTTTTAGGGCAGTGAAAATTCATGATATTATACATTTGTCCAAACCAAGAATGAACCCTAAGGTAAACTGTGGACTTTGGTGATGATGACATGTCAATGTGGATTCGTCATTTGTAACAAATGTAACACTCTGGTGTGGGATGTTGACAATGGGGGAGACTGTGGGTCTGGAGGAGCAGGGGACAGATGAGAAACTTCTGTATCTTTTTCATAATTCTGTGAACTTTCAGCTGCTTGAAAAATTGTCTTAGTAAAACAAACAAACACAAGAAAAAGTTAACATACACAGGACTGTGAGTGCTCATTTCCCAGGGTGAGCAAGAACCTTACAGTTTTTGTTGGGCCTCCTTCCAGCTCCCTTGGGTTGTGCAAGAATGTAGGGAGCTCAGTTATGCCTTGTTTTATGGAAAGGACTGTCCAACCTTAGTCCAGCAGGGTTACAGTTGGCATCTACACTCCCCAAAGCCTTTTGCCTTGGAGTTAGGCAGCTACATGGCTTCTGAACCAAGTTTGGTTACAAAAACCTTGCCTAGCTCTGAAAGCCCCACTCTCAGTGGGCTGATCTTCATGAGTCTGCTTCTATCTCCTCCTTCCCTGTAGCATACATGCAGAAAGAAAAACCATGATGTAGCATTCAAAATATTATCTTGCCCCATCTGTAGAGGGGGACCTCTCCTATCTCAAGATCCCCCTTCTCAGGGATGTTGACAGGATTGGGGAAGTTGGGGTCTGTGAAAGCCTTTTCTCGACTACATGATGCTGGACAGTGGTGGTGCTACAGCTCTGGGGAAGGTGACATGTGGGGGCCGGACACTGTCCCTCACTTGGATTTTTCCTCCAACCTCTAATATATGTTGTTTCCTTGGGTTGAGTACCAAATGAACTAGTCGTGCTTATGTGTGTTTAGGGGTTGTATTGTCCCCAAAATGCAAGCATTTATTTGTTTGTTTGTTTGTTTAGAGAGGGAGGAGAGGACAGAGAGAGAATCTTAAGCAGGTTCCATGTCCAGTGTGGAGCCTGACGCGGGGCTCAATCTCATAACCCTGAGATCATGACCCGAACTGAAATAAAGAGTCAGATGCTTAATGGTCTGAGCCACCCAGGTGCCCCTAAAATGCAAGCCTTTAAATCTTAGACTCACATTCAGTGAGTAAGATGCCCTCATTATGAAAGTATCTGAGGACAGAGTCAAACTGAGTGAATATTGTGGCCCTGTTTCAAATCATATGCTCTTTGCAGAGTATGCTTGTCTTAAAAGGTTGGGTCAGGGATGTTGCCTGCACTATTCAAGTGGTTTCCCCTTGACTTTTCCTTCTCTCTGTACTTTTCTCTTTTCTTTTTTTTCCTGCATAATTGAATTCAGATTTCATGGGAATATGCTGTGACCTACGGTGTTGGAGAGAATCACACGATTTGAAATCAAAAGCCTTGGATCCAGGTTCCAGGTCTGCCCCTTACATGGCGTGTGATCTTGGCAAATCACGGAACTTTCTGCAGTGTCTTTTTTCTCCCTTATAAACTTTGGGCTAACATTGCTGATCTCATGGGGCTGCTGATAGATGGAAGTGAGGTCATGTGTCTGGAAGCCCACTGCAAATAGAAATTGCTTGTCAGGAATTAGTTGTTATGGCTTGATTGTGGTTTTTGTGATTTTTTTTTTGACTTATATCTTTGATATCCTGTGACCACTGTACAACCACAAGTTTTTTTTAGATATTCTTGTCCCTTACGCAAGAATGTTATGATCATCAAAAACCTATTAGCTTTCAAGTTCACAAAAAAAACCTTTTTCTAAAGTGAAAGTTTGCATTTGTAGTTTCCTGTGCTGGTTGGAGACCCTGTGAGGAGCAGAGTTTAGAGATCTGTTTGAAGAGGCCTGGGCTCCCCGACTCAAGGAAGAGAGGCTTCCCCGGAGGTCCGGAGGAAAGACTTCCTGGGACACACCTAGGCTGCAAGGCTCAAGGTCAGGGCCTTCCAAATGCAGCAGGCCAGCAGTATCTCTGGAAGATCTCTTACTCCCTCAAGGCTTTTTTTCCCCTGTTCATCCACGAGGCTGGCATCCTAGGACAGTCTTGAGCTGCTTCTAAGTAGGTGCAGGTGACTTGGGGCATGGATAACTAGAGAATGTATCCTCCACACCCTGTGTCTTATCCATGATTATGCCAGGGTGGCCTCCAGCAAGACGAGGCTGGGGGGCCACTCTCCCTAGGAATGAGGTTTAGGGAAGGTGCTCTCTTCTTTGATATCCTTTATCTCTACATCTTCTTTCCAAGGAGTGAAGAAACTTTAAGAGCTAAGATCAGGGGAAGAGGCCACGAAGTCTCTCTGCCTGGGTTTTTAGGTGGCTTCCTATAAGGCTTGAGGCAAGAACATAGAGCAATCAATTAATTGATTAATTAAGCAATGAACATTTGACTGGTCGTGACTTCTGTCTATGTAAGGGGCCCAGCTGGGGGCTAGCTGTGGTAGAATGGGACATCGAGGTACTCCTCTCCATTTCATTTATCACCAGTTGTACTGGGGATCCACAATGAGTAATACTGTGTATGCGCTAACATTTATTGGACACTTACCAGCCACGTTTGCGCAGCATTTTACACAGATGATCTCTTTTCAGATGGCCGCTCCTCTAGAGAAGTTACCGTTGTGTCCATTTTGCAGATGAGGGCGCTGAGGTTCAGACAGTAAGCTGCCGATCTCACATGGCCCATAAGTGGTAGGTCTGCATTCGGGGCCCACCTCTACAACGACCTCCTACCCATTATACTGCCAGTCTTACATGCCACCCTAAAGGACTTTACTGCCCCCAGAGAGATGGTGAGCCATTCCAGGACACTCTGCTGTAAAGAGCTGTGTGAGCTGTGTGGAGCAGGAGCACAAACAGGGAGCAGGCGCCCTTGCTCAGAGGAGCCGAGAGGCCTGCAGAGACGTGACATTTGTAACCTCTTCTCCTTCCCTATATTGGCTTCTACCCAGCTTCCCAAGAAGCTGGCTTTCTCCTGTTTTCTGCTTCAGCCTGACATTATAATTAGGCTTCTTTGTGACTCCTTTTGCCTCTCCTTAAAGGTGGGAACTGCTCCCAACTTGGTGGGTCTTCTGCTGCGGAGCCTGATGGAATTAAAAAGCCAAGTGAAGGGAGATGCTTGTTAAGGCTGTTGGGGATTCTCTGTGAAAGTACCTTTACTCCCTTGGCTGGGGTGCCTCCCCAGCTAATTTCCACTTAGACTCAGGACTGGAAATACGTTTTAAATGTTTGACCATTTTCCGAGTCTTAAATTAAAAAAAAAAACAGATACTTGCTGAGAAAAGATTCAACTTGCAAAAATTTTCTTATAGCAAGCAGGTACATCGCATTTTTAAAAGAATTTTTAAAGTAGAAGATGGGTCAGATCTGTGGGAAATAACTGATACTCCCAATTGAAGCACATCACCTAGGATGCCAGTTAAAAATGTAGATCCTGCACAGAATCCAGGATCTATTAAATAAGAATGGTGGGTGGTGGGACGTGGGACTCTAGGAATCCATATTTTAAAAAGATTTCAGGTGATTGAAAAAAAAAAGCCAACTAAAGTTTGAAAGCCACTGTTGTAAATTAATCAGTCCAGGGACTCCGTATTTAATAAGCCTGTGATCTGGTATTTATTGCCTGGGTTATAAGGACCTTCATAGCAGCAGCAAAAGCGGATGTTGAGTGAAGGAGCAGGGTAGCCCGGGAATTCGAAGAGGGAGCCCAGACGGCTCACCCGGGCCCTGGGCTGCAGTCGGCTGGGTTGGTATGGTGCTGCCTAGCAAGTGTCTCCTAGTTCAGTGCCAGATGCCAGGGAGACTTCAAGAAACCTGCAAAAGCCAGGGTCTCCCTCTTGTGGGAGAGACCCTTCCCTTGCTATGGTGGGAGACAAGCAGCTACCACCGAGGCCCTAGGAAGCCACAGAGGACCTTTGATTTGCATGTGTCCACAGGCATCAGTTCAGTTCAATGAGCTGATAAAATTGATTTTCCCACTGCATTGGCTGATTGTCATACTGAATCGCTGAGGTGATGGACTGGTTCAGCATCGTGCACATACAGCCACAAACTCCAGTGACTCGATCACATTCAAAAAAATGAATTTTAGAAATGCCATGTTTTCCCTTTACCAGTTTCAGCCTGTTTAAGAAAGTTATGAGTTTGCGAAGGAATAGGTCTGGGCACCTGGCTGGCTCAGGCGGTGGAGCATGTGACTCTGGATCTCAGGGTCGTGAGTTCAAGCCCCATGCTGGGTGTGGAGCCTCTTTAAAAAATAAAATAAAATAAAACAATATTAAAGAAAAAGAAATAGGTAAAAATCTCTTATTCAGGGACAATGGGTAAGAGTGAACTCAGCTACAGAGCGCCTGGGTGGCTCAGTGGGTTAAAGCCTCTGCCTTCGACTCAGGTCATGATCCCGGGGTCCTGGGATCAAGCCCCGCATCAGGCTCTCTGCTCAGCAGGGAGCCTGCTTCTCCCCCTCTCTCTCTGCCTGCCTCTCTGCCTACTTGAGATCTCTGACTGTCAAATAAATAAATAAAAATATTAAAAAAAAAAAAAGAGTGAACTCAGCTGAACTTTATCCCAGCTTGACTTTGAGAATAGGATGAACAAAAAGCTAAAGAAACTAAATATATTCTACTTTGGGTTTGGTAGGTTAGCAGATTGCCATTTTTTCTATCTGCTGTAACTACTTTCAAATGTTGTGAGTCATTAGGCTATTAATTGAAGGTTGTCACCAAATTGTGAAGGGTGTTCACTGCTAATCAAGAGACTAGCTTTTCCACAAAGCATCATTTTCGCCTGAATTTCCAGACACCATTTGCGGTTTTCAAAGTCTGTGTAGAAAACAAATATACTCTGCTTTCAAGTAGGATATGCATGGTGAGAACTCTCAGATGATATTAGTACCACTCATATAGCATTAGTGAAATCCCTGTCATTAGGAAATGTTATTTTATATAAAAAAGTTGATAATAGGATACAAAGATGCTAATATGATTAGGTGATGAGCTGATAATGGGGATTTTTTCATATCAGTGATTTTCATTTGTCACCAGCAAAGCTGATCTCCCTAATATGATATGATATTATAATAAAACCCAGGCAGAGAGTCAGCAGTGAAATTTATGATGCAAAAGAAAAGTCAATAGCATTATAAATCTTAGAAACTGATTATATTTCAGCTGTCAATGTTCTTGGCTGGAAAATCTCCTTTAATTCCCGTGTCTTAGTCCTATTTGCTTTGGTGATACCAAGCGAGGAAATGAAATAGATTTAAATCTTTATCTTAAGGATAACTTTAATGAGTGACAGTCAGTTCCACATGGCCTGGTGGCCACAGTTCTATCACCTTTGTCTGGCTAATGTCCCATCCAATTAAGTATACATTTAAATGCAAGTAGTTGGCAGGGTATCGTCAGCGGAATTTAATTCTATGAGAGATAAACCCACTTTTCTCTGATATCATGGTTTTAGGTAACGAATGGCTGCCTGGAGGTGGGGGACAATCATTTGAGTTTCATCAAAGGATTCCTGGCAGGCTTGTATCACTGATTACAGAAGGTAGGTGAATGTAGAGTCAATTCAATGAACATGGAGTCTGGCCAATGAGAATTTTTGGAAAAGGGCCAAAAGCCCTGAGATTCATTTGAGCCATCCAGTCATCTAACTACAATCTCTTGAGTTTAACAAAAATATATAAGCAGTTCACATCAAAGTTGAGATTAGACGGCTGCTGAGGCTTCCGGGGTACCGGGATGTTCTCTGAGGGACTCGGTAGTCCTAGAAAGCGGTTTTTTTTTTTTTTTTTAAAGATTTTATTTATTTATTTGACAGAGATTACAAGTAGATAGAGAGGCAGGCACAGAGAGAGGAAGGAAGCAGGCTCTTGGTTGAGCAGAGAGCCCAATGCGGGGCTCAATCCCAGGACCCTGGGATCATGAGGCTTAAGCAGAGGCTTAACCCACTGAGCCACCCAGGCGCCCCTAGGAAGCGGTTTCTTGTTGGGTGGCGCTAACTAGAATGTGAAATGCACCAATGAAACGCCGGATGATGGCAGTCCCTTCTAGCTTATAAATTAAGAAAGGGTAAGCATATAGAGGTTGCTTTCAACAGTACCACAAACACTGTAATATGTTGTAAAAATCTCAGTGGGAGTCTGAGGGGTCCTAATATATAACAACATCTGCTACAGCGAGGAATGCGGAGGCAGGAAGATCTTTCTATCAGCCGTTTGTAGAAGTGTTATATTGGGGATACCAGGAGAGCTTTGATAGAACCTCATTTTACCCATGGCAGGCCAGGGCTGTGCCACCAAGAGGGAGGTCCTGCCCACTGAACTTTCGGAAATATCTTCGCCCTCACAGTCTCCTAAACGCTTTTTGGAGCAGATTCCGTGACTCACCTCACTCATGTACATAGCTCTTGTTGGCTTCTGGTTCTGTGAGAGAAACCTCATGCATTATGTTTGCTGGACCGGTTCACTTCTTCATGAGATAGCCACTGGCATAGTTTAGCTAGAGAGCTCCCTTTCTTTCTTCCAATAAGATATTTAAATGTAGTAAAATTTCCACTTTAAAATCTGTGCTGAACTCTCCATTTGACCATGAACTTGCTGGGCTGCGCTTGGATTTGATCGACTAAGCTGGGGTCAGAAGCCGTACTGTGCAGTTTCCTGCTCCAGGTGGGAAACTGTGGCTTCGAACAGGCAGTGAGGAAAACAGTCCCAAGCAACCCAGCACAATCCTTTTTGTGAACTTCCAATACTTCTGGGGTTTGACTTTTGGCTTCCTCTCAGTTTGTTTCCTACCCTTGTTAAAATAACCACATGGGCTGGATTCAGAAGTTCTTTTGGTTTCCGGTTATCTGCTCAGTGTTGGCCCAGAGCCCCTCCTGCTCCTGCTTTCCTTGGCTTAGGAATGCATCTCCCACCAGGCACGCGGACACTGCTTTTAGCTCATTATGCGAGAGCCCGCTTCTGCCTCTTGGTCATTTTTGTCCCAAGAAATGTGGCAAGTGGACCAGAACTAACCTCCCATGTCTGATTCATATGCAGGAGTTTGCTTTTGACTTGTCAGGTAGTGGGCTTTTGAGAACTTAAAAAAATTTTTTTTTATAAGGGTACTTTCTCAGTTTCTCCTTTTTGTCCATCAACATCTTGCCCCTTAAGTTATATCTGACATGAATGCATTTTTTGCATACACCAGCCAGTACTAGAATACATCTTTCCAGTAAGTGTCTGGCTATAGATCCTCCCAGGCACAGCACATGCGTCAGGCACTGTAACAGTCACCCATCCAAATATAATATACGATGAAGGGAGGGAAGAGCTGGGGGGTTGGGGGAGGGGGTCAGAGAAAGAGACAGAGTTAGCTAGAGCAGCACTTCTTGGCATCGCACTGACAGAGCCAACTGTTTCTGAGCGCGAGACATCGGCTCTGTGTTTTCTTGTGCAGTCCTTGGAGGTACGCGGCAAAGTCCGCCTCTGTCCCCCATTTAGAGGTGGAGAAATTGAGGCTTCATGATTTTCTCAAGGCTCTGCAACCACTAGATAGAGGGATTTAAATTCAACCATGTCTGAATGCAGAGCTTGAATTCTTAATCATCTTGATAGAGTCTACATTTTTATGAGTTTATTGAAAAGATAATTAATGGCTACAATTTACCAATAATTCAATATACTTCAGCTAATTTGTATTTTATCAATTACACATTGAAAGACACTTGAAAAATGGCAGTGTTCCCATCAAGAAGTAATGTCTAATTGCCTTGCTCTTAAATCAGGCCAACCCTGCAAGTGGTTGGGCCAACAGAAGGAGGTGGAAATGACACTGTGGGTTTCCAAGGTAAAGCCATTAGAAGCTGTGCTGTTTCTATCCAGTTCTTTTGTGTGCTTCCTTTTTTGGGTGCTACCTTTTGCATCCCGACCACCAAACCGTAAGGAACTCAGTCTACGTGTGGGGTCCACATGTGGGTGTTTTCGTTGGTAGCCTCAGCTGAGCTCTTGGGCAAGACTCATTAACAGGCAGTCATGTAAATGAAACGTCTGGGACGCTCCAGCCCAGTCAAGTCCTCAGATGACTGCAGCCATCCAGCTGACACCATGCAGGGCAATGAAACATCAGTCAACCCACAGAGTTATGGGAGAGGGGACATTTTGTTTTAAGCTCCTACCTTTTGAGGCTGTTGGTCAGAGAACTGAAACACACAGTCTTTGTGATGATATGCTTTCCGGATTCCTCCTGCTGTGACTGGTGGTGCTCATACTGGCTCAGGGATCCCTGGCAACAGCTCTGTAACTCCGTGAGGTCTTAGGCCCACTATCTGGGACCACAGAAGAGGTTTGTGGGAAGATTCCTACAGGGACATATCCCATGTGTGTTGGCTTCCTCCATATCCATCCTAGTCCTGGACAGCATTCTTAACTCTCTCGTAAGGGAAGAAAAATATCTATCAGGTGTCATGGAAAGTTGAGTGAAAATGCACGCTTGCATGTGTGCGTGCACATACACAAACACACCATTTAGACGATCTCAAATGAACGCTATATATCTGGATGATATTTGAAAGAAAGCAGCCATTTGGGTCTCTCTCTTCCAAAGACAAGCTGTGGGCTAAATGATGCATCAGTAAGCACCTTCTGCAGGCGTTCTTAATAGCCCCGGTTTATAGGCCCGTAATTCTCACACAGGATTTCAGAATGCAATAAACAAAGTACAACCATTTTATGGTATTATTAAAATAGTGCATATAATTGTTGTCTGGTAATCAGAATATTTTAAAAGATACTTGATTATAATGAGTGCTATGGTTTAAATGTTTCTCTTCTCTCAGCATTAGTTCACTTATATAGAAAGTTTTAAAATAATTCTTTTAAACAATGACCTGCACCTGTAGGCTTTGGTTGTAGGCTTATGGTAATAATGATAGCTCTTGTTTGTTGAACACTAGTGTGCCCGACATCATGGTGAACCCTTATGCTGCCTTGTGAGGCAATCATTACCTCCCCTTTATAGATGGGAAGACTGAGGTCTAGAGCATGTAAATCACTTGCTTGAGGTTACTCAGTTAATGTATGCAGAGCTGGGATTTGAACCACATCTGTCTGATTCCAAAGCCATCTACTCACGCTGCCTTATGATGACTGCATCTCCTACTGCCCTTCTAAAAGCTTATGATTCAAAAGGCAATTTGTAATAAAGAGCCAGCCTGGAATTGGGGTTTTAAAAGCACTGCCTGCCCTTTCAGGTATAAAACATTTTGTTAGAAGCAGTAACAGCGTAATTATAGCAAATGTCTCCACCTTCCCTGTCGCCACCGCATGTGGGTCTAGGTTACAAGTTTGAAATTTCACCGATTATTGGCGCATAATTGGCTTCATGTAAATGATAAATGTATTACTGATTGATTATCATGACTTGGTCATATTCGAAATGTCAAAGTAGAAAATTGAATTGTCATATTATCGCATGTTCTCATTCAAGCACCAGATAAATATTACAAATGATGATTTTCCACTGAGTACTATATAAAGAATTTATGGAATATTAATAATACTGTTATCCACAACCTTCATGCTTGGTGGATGACCCCAAACTGAAATCATGTTTGACTTTTGAGAAATAAACCTTAAGGATGATGGGCTTTACCCACTTCTCTGCTGCCTACAGTTTCAGAGTGTAACTATTCCTAAGGACAGTGCTTGCCTCCCTTAGAGAGAATTGGACAGTTATGTCCTGCTTGACAATGCCTTTTTTTTTTTTCTTCATCCTTTTACTACCCACCATGCTGCTTGGCAGTCAGGATATCCTCTGAGGTGAGATCAGATCTTCAGAGACAACAAAAGAGCTGTTCTGAACAATCTAGTCTCACTCCCCAATTCTCACCACTGTGAAGACCCTGACAGCTTTCAAAAATGCTGCTGTAAACCAGTTGTAGAAGCCAGCATTTGCTGGAAGCCTTCCCAATTCCTGACAGGTGTGACTTCCCTGCTCTCACTGGGCCACTGGGATCCCTTTTCAAAGACCAGTTAAGGAGAGGAATCAGGGAGGAAATCCTTTACAGTAATAGGCCAGGGCAACAATCTCGGCCTGTGGGACTCAGACCCCTCCTCTGGGCCCTTGAGATCTCCTTATCAAGGAATCTTCAAATTTCCCGGGACACCACGCATGGTCTGTAGACGGGATAAACCATTTGATATAACTCCTTTTAGGTATATGAATGTAGATACTGCTGTGCTCAATAAAAGAAAGAAGTTAATGTTAAGATAATACCGAATTTATGGTACCTTGCAACAATATGCACTTTCTTAACAGATACTAAAACAATAATGCAATAGAGGAGGCACAGATTTTTTTTTTTTTTCAAATTATCTGGAGTCATTGGGTCAAAGAATCATTTGTTCAACTGTAGTTGCTCAGGGGAGATAGAAGGGGCCATTGCTGCTCACTAAATCCTCCTAGTTGGTGAGGCAGTTAGGAAAACTTGTGTTCTAATTTTTGTTTTTTAATTTTTTATGATCCCTTTGGTCAGACTGAATGTAGAAGCTTCCTAAATGCTCTAGGTCCTCTTAGGACTCAGCTTAATCCTTCTTTCAGATACTGAAATCTGTAGGTCTCCATGGCATAAGGCTTTAGAGTCTTTCGAATTTTTATTTCATGTTACATAGTAGGTGCTCAATAAATGTTCATTAATATTGATGAAGCAGTCGGTTTACTCTCAGTACTCCAGATCATTATTGTTAATCATGGTCGTATTCAGGGTGGCATCTCTGAAGTGAATGGAGTATGTCTAGGTTAGGAAGAAAGGGAAATCAGTGCTTCATAAATGTTATTGAAAATGTGTCTTTTGGCTCCCCCTTCTTAATCAGGAAAGAAACAAAATGTATTCTAATTTGAATTAGCCACCTGGATTTTAGAAGTGGCTTCTTACAGACCTTGATTTAAATCTCTGGCACCCATTTTCCTTTGTTATACATCTGTGTGTTGGGAGTGGAAATGTCAAAAGGGTATGGATATTCTTTGACTCATAAGTATGCGGTAAACATGAACCCCAGGAAATAAGCGTTTTGCAAACCACCGTGTTTTCTCTTTGTGTTCTGTACTTAATGTTTCTTTGGTCATTAGTACCAATATTCAACTCATTCCGTAGTTGAGCCCCCATTATGGGCAATTCAGCTTTGGTTAGCAAACTTAAGAGCCCAATAACCATTTATGTCTTGCTCTATGAGAAATGTCAGATACCTGGGCAACCAAATTTGCTTGCAGCTGGTGCAGCTTTCGCCCGACTCCGAATGGCCTCCGGGTCAGCCTGTGATTAGTACATTTCATGCAGGATAGTGCAAGGCAATGTCCTCAAACATTAGTGAACTTCAGAATCCGCCATTGCAGAGTTAAACCCCACTTTCCTCAAGTATAATTGGTTCGATTAGGGGTGAGGCCCTGGAGCCTACATGCTAACTGGCCACCCTGGGTGACTGTGATGCCTGTGTTCTGGTGGAAAGACTGCAGGGGAGGCAGGAAACTTCGGAACTGATGCTCTGGACCATGATTAGTATTTGGAGAGAAGGCAAGGCATCCAAGAGTGGGGTGATAGTGTGAGTAGAAGTATGGAGCAGAGCGTTGGAGGTTATCGAGGATGGAGTCGGGAGGGTGGGCAGTGAGGCTGGACAGCTCTGGTTCTGAGTCCTCCTGCTCTGCCCCCGCCGGCCCTTTACACTTGCATGAGTTACTTCATTTGTCTCATCCTCAGTCTCCTCATCTCTCCTGGGATCTGTCTCTAAGGGCTGGTGTAAGGATGAAGTGCGAAAATGCAGTTAATGTGCTTGACATAGATTAGGGCCTTAATTGATACTAGCTTTTATTATGCATACATAAAAATGGTGTATTTAAATTCTCTTTTTCTCTCTGAAGTCACAGAATTTATATTTCGAGGATTTCTTTTTGTCTTGTCTGTTACCAAGTCTGAGAGATTTCTTTGTTCATGATAGTCACATGGAGAAGTAGAGAGGTGCCGGGTCTGGTGAAAGTCAACAGAATTCTTTGGGAAGGTCGTAAAGTATGTATTCTCTTGAAAAAAATAAAATAAAACTTCTGAAAGTTTTCGGTTTTAACATATTTTGAAAAGAGCCAGGGCTGAGCTGGAGAAGGACCTGGGGCCACCATCAGGAAGGACTGACTCCAAGTTCTGGCTTTGCCACTTGCCTGCCATATATATAAAATAATAATATAGGTAACTTAGTCAGGACTCCTCTCTGTGCCTCAGTGTCCTCTTTAATACATTGAGAGGATGCTAACAGCTTGTTTGTATGGAGCATAGGGACGTGCTTTTTTTTTTTTTTTTTTTTTAATTTTTTTGACAGAGAGAGATCACAAGTAGGCGAAGAGGCAGGCAGAGAGAGGAAGGGAAGCAGGCTCTCTGCTGAGCAGAGAGGCCCGATGCGGGGCTCGATCCCAGGACCCTGAGATTGTGACCTGAGCCGAAGGCAGAGGCTTTAACCCACTGAGCCACCCAGGCGCCCCAGGGACGTGCTTTTGAATGGAGTGTGGGTAAGCATGTGTGTGTGGGTACGGTGTATAATATAGCGGCTCTGGGGCGGAATTGCCTGTGCTCGAATCCCCCGTTGTGTTACCAACTACAACTGTGGGCTACTTATGCCACTTTCTGTGACCTCAGTTTCTTCATCTATAAAATAGGGATAATTAGTATCATGCCTACCTCAATGGATGTTCTGCGAGTATAAACAATTAATACTTGTGAACTGTTTGAAATAGCACCTGGCACCCCTGAATGATGGCATATGTTGGCTGTTATTATGCTCAGGTATTTCCAGTTTGGAAGCAAAACATTCCTTTTAGGGAAAATCTTTCTTATTGGGTGGATTTTGGTTCCTTTCCAGTTCTCGCTGAAGACATCTCTTATCTTTCATTATTTCTCTGCCTGGATCTTTTTTTTCCCCCAGAGTGAGGCTCTCCTCACTGCCCACGCCCTCCCCACCAAATTCCTATTACACTTATTGAGAGATTAATTTGTGCCCACAAATTGCTCCTCTAGCATTGTCACAGTGAACCTTCGCCACAACCACACAAAATGTGCATTAACAGCTCTACTTGAAGACAGCTTGCTGAAGGTCACATATCTAGGAAGTGACAGTGACTGCTCCAAAGCATATACTCTTCACCTCTGTGTGTTACTGTCTCATAAACCTTCACTCTCTGTTTTGTTGTTCCTCTCTCTCCCACCACATCCAAACTCAACGCCTCTCCTTCTTTTCAAAACTCGATTCTTTCTGCAATCCATGCTGACCCATCTTGGCTTTGATCTGCTCTGTATAGCTGTTATTTCCTCTATTAGACTCCTGTTATTCTCTAATTGTCTTGTTTAGGTGTGTGTCTAAGACTCTAATTTCCTTGACGAAAGGGTCTATGATATCCGTGATATTTCTCTGAATGTCCAAATTTTTCTCTTCTTAAAATGGGCTCCAGTTATATGGGATACCCTAATGGCTTCATTTTTAACTCAGTCACTTCTTTGGAAGGCTTGATCTCCAAATATAGTCACATTCAGAGGTCCTGGGGGTCAGTGCTTGAACATTAGAGTTTTGGGGGAACACAACTCAGCCCATAGTTGCATATATCTTTAAAATGACTCATAATTGTACTGAATGCAAAATGCTGATAAAAATTTAGAATTTGTGTAAATATGTCACATTATGTATGATAGGTCATATCATATGAGATACATGTCCCTGCGTATGAGAGATACAATGAGAATATCTCATATGATACACTGAGATATCCTCAGTGTATCTCTCAGATAGGAGATTTAATGAAAATTAATTTCAGAATTTATTAGGCTGATTACAATAATTTCCAGGTGTCCAACAGGTAAGCCAATGACAGCAATGTGGCCTGCCTAATTACAGCCCACTGGAGATTTTTAAATAACTTTATTTTATGTAATTAGCACATCTACTGTAGACCAATAAGGCCTAACCACCCCACCCACATTGACTCCCTTCCTCCAGGTGTCACATCAGCAGGTGTGAATCAAATTAGTAATTTGTGATGGAAATGGAATGTAATCAATTACCCATTTTTGAACTGTTCAAATATAATTCCATTAAATTATGTCATGAAACTGGTCCATCGTGAAGTAGTGAAAATAAGATGAAAAGAAGTATGAATAAGGGCCTTGCACTGGGACATGCCATGAAAGAGTTTATGAGTATGGTCTTTTGGTTTTTTCAGACCTGGATATGAGTCCTAGTTTTGTCACCTATGACTGTACTACTGTGGACAGGTTTGTTAACTTGATGAAGGCTCAGTTCCCTCACCTGTGAAGTGGGGCTAATAATGATCACTGCATGACTGTGTTGTGAGAATTAAATGAAATGATGACAAAGCATGAAAGGAGCAGCGTGGGAGCAAGGAAGGACCTTGTCACTTTTCTTTATTGTATCCCTGGTGTTTAGAAGAAGGCTGGAAAATGGAGACTATATTTTAATAAATAAATACTTAAATCAACATGTGTAAATACACCAATATTTAAATAAACAAATAAACATCTGTTTATTGAATGGATGAGTGAATAAATGAGTTAATGAGAAAAACCCAAAGAACCTCTACAGAGCAATAGTGGTAATTTCCACAGACAAGGGCAGTGGTTGTAAGTCTGAATGCACAATAGAATCACTTGAGGAGCTTTTCAAAAACACTGGTACATGGGCCCCGTACCCACAGAATCCAATTTATTGGTTTGCATTCAACCTCTAGCACTGAGATTATTTTTCCATTGCATGTGTCATCTTCTGATATTCTATTATGCAGTCTTATGGTATTTATAATATACTAAATATAATAATATAATAAGTTTTGCACTTTTATTTATAGACTGTCTCTTTGTAAGTGCAGAGATTTTTAAATTTTTAAAAAAAATTTATCTAAAATTTTTTAAAAAAGATTTTTAAAATTTATTCGAGAGATATATATGAGAGAGACTGAGTGAGTGGAGGGGCAGAGGGGAAAGGAGAGGGAGGGGGAGAGAATCCCAAGCAGATTCTCTGTACCTAGCACAGAGCCTGACATGGGGCTGTATCCTATGACTCTGAGTTCATGACCTGAGCTGAAACCAAGAGTCAGACCATCAACCAACTGAGCCACCTACGTGCTCCCGTAGAGACTTTTTTTTTTTTTAAGATTTTATTTATTTATTTGTTAGAGAGAGAGAGTGAGCACAGGCAGACAGAGTGGTAGGCAGAGGCAGAGGGAGAAGCAGGCTCCCTGCTGAGCAAGGAGCCCGATGTGGGACTCGATCCCAGGACGCTGGGATCATGACCTGAGCCGAAGGCAGCTGCTTAACCAACTGAGCCACCCAGGCGTCCCCCTGTAGAGATTTTTTTAACGTTTTGTGCCTTCATGTATCCTAAGTGCTAAGGACATATTTGATACAATAGTAAATATTCAATGATAAATAAATGAATAAATGAATAACCAATGTATATTATCCAAATTATTTGGGTGTAGCTAAAGTTTATTATTATTATTTGTTTTTAAATTTTTTTTAAGATTTTATTTATTTATTAGTTAGAGAGAGAGAGAGAGCACAGGCAGACAGAGTGGCAGGCAGAGGCAGAGGGAGGAGCAGGCTCCCTGCCGAGCAAGGAGCCCGATGTTCGACTCGATCCCAGGACGCTGGGATCATGACCTGAGCCGAAGGCAGCCGCTTAACCAACTGAGCCACCCAGGCGTCCCAAGTTTATTATTTTTAAAAGATATTTTATTTATTTATTTTAGAGAAAGAGAGCAAATTGGGGGGAGAGCAGAGGGAGAGCATCCCAAACCCACTCTGTGCCCAGTGCAGAGCCTGGCATAGAGCTTGATCTCACGACCCTGAAATGATGACCTGAGCCACAATCAAGAGTCAGACATTCAGCCAACTGAGCCACCCAGGCTACCCTGAAGTTTATTTTTATTTAAGATTTTATTTATTTATTTGACAGACAGAGATCACAAGTAGGCAGAGAGGCAGGCAGAGAGAGAGGGAGAAGCAGGCTCCCCGCTGAGCAGAGAGCCTGATGTGGGGCTCAATCCCAGGACCCTGGGATCATGACCTGAGTCGAAGGCAGAGGCTTTAACCCACTGAGCCACCCAGGCGCCCCTTATTTTTTAAAAGATATATCGTAACCACTTTTACTGCTCAAAAAGAGACATAAATTCAATCAGTTGGTGGTAGGAGGTTGGTTGGAAGTGGTATAATCAGAGCTGGTGGGTGCTGGAGAAAGGATCCCATACCCGCCCTGGGATGAGCTGTTGGTAGAGGTTAGAAAATGGAAAACCCAGATAAATCTGGGGGAAATTCCAGAGCGGGGATGCCTGTGCTTTGGGTTTAGGTCAAGCCTGAGAAAACAGAAAGCCTCTTAAACTCAGGACCCTTTGCACCAACTGAGTCCCAGTAGATTAAAAATGGTGGAGTGGTTTACTTAAATAGTGAAGAGTTGACAGCCCCCAATCAAGTTTCCTTTTCTGTGAAGTAGTGTGGAAGAGTAGAGAAAGTTTTCTGTGTCCTTAGGAGGGGTGCAGAAGTGACTGGAGTGGCCAGTAGACCTGAGAGGTCTGACATCTAAGCAAGAAGGATACCGGTGAACCAGCATGGCCCTGACATTCAGAGGGCGGAGTGGAGCAGCTGCAGCATGGTTAGTGCCCTGAAGAGTACAAAAACATCTGGCCAGATATATGAATGGTAGACACAGCGTAGGACCAAGGAACAGAGAGATGGGATCAAGATGTTGTCTACCAGTGCTACACATAGGCTACTCAAGTCCCCATGAAATAATGTCTGAGTAACAAAAATTAAAAGGAGAGGGTGAGAACTCTGAATTGAGTTTTTCTGAAGTGATTACACAAAGTTTTCTGCTCCAGGTCAAATGGAGGTTTGAGAGCTGTAAGTTAGGTTGAATTATAGGGAAATGATTTTTTAAGAGCTCTGGTTTCATACATCTGAATTTTTTACTACAAAATTCATGCTCATATGGCAGCTGTCTTTTTACCTCTTATCATTATTGTATACTTGACTCATGTCTGTGTTGTGTTCAGTGACTGTACATCACACAGTCTCCACAGCCTCCTTATTACCAATTGAACACTCACCTACTCACATGGCTGACAGGCGTGGATGGCTGATGCTGTGGCCCAGCTCTAGAAATTCCTGCCAGTATCTGGTCATGTGAGCTTCTTGGGTCTTATGCAGGTCTTACCCTTGTATGCAGTAGCCTCCAGAGAGCAGCTTGCAGATAGCAGGTCTCTGTGCTCTATCTCGATTTCTCAGTCAGTTTGTATAGTCTGTTTGATTTCTGTGCCCAACCCTCCTCAAACTCCAGGATAGATCTGGAGGTTTTAGAGGCTTTAGGGAACCAAACTGGAGCCCACATATAATTTCAGAAAGGTGGTGAGTTGGTCTCATGCAAACACAGATCTGACCTGAAAATCTTTTGGTTGTTACAAGGTTCAGCTCCTTAAGACTGACATTAAGAGATCTACAAATGCTCCTCACTAAACATTCCCTCAAATACACATGAAATTCTATTATTTTCTCTGAGTATCAGGCTCTTTCAGCTGCTTCCACTGTCTTTCATACCTCCTTCTTTGAGAGCCTGAAACTCCCTACTTGACCTTTCTATTTCTATTCACTATTCAAGTCCCAGGTCCACCTCCTTTTTGAAAATTTTCGTAACTTCCCTGGACAGCTAATCACTTACTCTTTTGGGCTTTAGCAACATTTGGTACACACTTTCTCTGCAGCACTTTTCACATTGTTCTTTATTTTTATATCTCCTCCTCCATTAGTCTGTGAGTTATTCAAGGGGAAGGATTGACTCATATGTGTCTAATTTATTTTGAATTATTTTCAGTGTACCCTGCATCTTCCTACACATGTGTGTGTGTGTGTGTGTGTGTGTGTGTGTGTGTAGAGAATCTCTTGGGAATCACATAGCCATGGAGTCTTTGTATGGAATATGATGTTATCAGGCCTGGTATTTTGAATTATCCCAAGTAGAACCCCATTCCCTCTGAATCTGATCAAGGAAGCCTTGGTTCCTGAGTTTTGGTTTTTTCCCCCCAAAGTATGGTTTCTAGTCCAATTACATCAGCCTCACCTGGGAATGTGTGAGAAATGCAGATTCTAACCGATTTGGTATAGAAGAGATGTAACTCAACATAATAAAAGGCCATATAGGACAGGTTCGCAGCTAACATACTCAGTGGTGAAATATTGAAAGATTTTCCACTAAGATTACTCTCATCATTCCTATTTGTCATAGTACTGGAAGTCCTCGCCAGAACAATTAGTTAAGAAAAGAAATAAAAGGCATCCAAATGACAAAGGAAAAAGCGAAATTGTTTCTTCAGATGACATGATCTTATACATAGAAAACCCTAAAGACCCCACCAAAAAACTGTTTGAAGTAATAAATAAATTCAGTGAAGTTGCAGAATATAAAATCAATATACAAAAATAAGATGAGTTTCTGTAACTAACAACAAACTTTCTGAAAAAGAAATAAGGTTCAGTTGGTTCAGTCAGTAGAGCATGGGACTCTTGATCTCAAGGTTGTGAGTTCAAGCCCCACCTTGGGTGTGGAGCCTACTTAAAAAAACATATAAAGAAAACAATTCTGTTCACAATAGCAACCCAAACAATAAAATACTTAGGAATATATTAATCAAGGAGGTGAGAGATCTGTACCCTGAGAACTATAAGGCACTGATGAAAATTACTTAAGGAGACACAAATAAATGCTTTCTGTGTTCATGTGTTCACATTCATAGATTGGAAGAATTCATATTGTCAAATGTCCATAATATCTAAAGCCGTCTATATTCATGTGTTCACATTCATAGATTGGAAGAATTCATATTGTCAAATGTCCATAATATCTAAAGCTGTCTATAGATTCAGTGTAACTCTTATCAAAACTCCAATGACAATTTTATAGAAATAAAAACTAATGCATTAAAATTGATATGGAATCACAAAAGACCCCAAATAGCTAATGCAATCTTGAGAAAGATGAATAAAGCTGGAAGCAGTATACTTCTTGATATCAAGCTATATTCCTAAGCTATAGTAATCCAAACAGTGTGGTACTGGCATAAAAACAGACACAGGGATCAATGGAACAGGATCCAGAGCTGAGAAATAAACCCATACATCTGCAATCAACTAATATTTCACAAGGGAGCCAAGGAAAAGATAGTTCCTTTAATAAATGGTGTTGAAACAACTGGATATCCACATGCAAAGGAAAAAAACTGGGCCCCTATCTTATACCACTTAAAAGTAACTCAAAATGGGTTAAAGATTTAAATGTAAGATTTAAAACCATAAAACTCTTAGAAGAAAACTTAGAGACAAAGCACCTTGACTTTGGCCTTTTAAATGATTTTTTTGGATATCATGCCAGGAGCACCAGCAACAAAAGCAAAAATAAAGAATGGGACTAATCAAACCAAAAAGCTTCTGCACAGCAAAACAAACAAACAAACAAACAAAAAAACCCAAAAAACAAAAAAAACCAAAAAAACAATCAGCTAAATGTAAAGGCAACCCAGAATGGGAGAAAATATTTATAAATCATTTATCTGTTAAGAGATTAATATCCAAAATATATAAGGAACTCCTACAACTCAGTAGCAAAAAACCAAGTAATTTGATTAAAAAAATGTATGAAGGACCTGAATAGACATTTCCAAAGAAGATACAGAAATGGCCAAGAGGTACATGAAAAGATGTTCAACATCTCTCATCATCAGGGAAATGCAAATAAAAAATGAGATATCCCCTCATACCTATTAGAATGGCTATCATCAAAGCCACAAGAGGTAACAAATGCTCTCTGGGATATAAAGAAAAGGATACCCTCTACACTGTTGGGGGGAATGTAAATTGGTGCAGCCATTGTAGAAAACAGTGTGGAGTTCCTCAAGAAACTAAAAATAGGGTGCCTGGGTGGCTCAGTGGGCTAAGCCTCTGCCTTCAGCTCAGGTCATGATCCCAGGGTCCTGGGATGGAGACCTGCATCAGGCTTTCTGCTCAGCAGGGAATCTGTTCCCCGCCCCCCCCCCACCCCCCGCCTGCCCCTCTGCCTACTTGTGCTCTCTCTCTGTCAAATTAAAAAAAAAAAAATCTTAAAAAAAAGAAACTAAAAATAGAACTAACATAGGATCCAGCAAAATCCACTTCTGTTTATGTATCTGAAGGAAATGAAATCACTGTCTCAAAAATAAAATGCCTTGAGGGCATTATGCCAAGTGAAATACATCAGACAGAGCAAGACAAATACTATATGGTCTCACTTATATGTGGAATCTAAAGAAACAGAACTCATAGGAACAGAGAGTAGATTGGTGGTTGTCGGGGGTGGGGGACGAGGGATGGGGTTGGGAGAGATAGGTGAAGGTTGTCAGAGTGTAAGCTTCCAGTTGGGAGATTAATAAGTTCTGAAGATGTAATGTCCAGCATGGTGACTGTAGCTAACAATACTGTATGGTATACTTGAAAGTTGCTGAGAGAGTAGATCTTAAAAGTTCTCATCATGCACACATAAATGGGCAGCTATTTGAGATAACGCATGTGCTAACTAACCCTTGTGGTAATTCCTCCGCAATGTATATGTACATCAAACCATCGCAACTAACAATGGTATAGATAAATTATACCATAGGAAAGCTGGGGGGAAAAGGAAATACAGATTCTCAGGCCCCACCACACACCTCTTGAATCAGGAACTCTGGAGTAGGTCCTAGTCATCTGTGTTTTCAGGGGATTCTGTACAGGTCAACCACGGCTTTCTACCCATTCTAGGGATCTCTGTGGTTACCGAGACAGGGAATTGGGGATTGGCAGCCAATGTGGGGGAAGCTGGGTTGGGAGGAGTGAACTTCGCCCCACAGTGCCTTTCACTGAGACTCGGCCTGGAGCAAAATCCCTGTGGGAGAAGGCGAGTCACTCCTCTGTCCCCTACCTGCTGCTGTCCTGACAGATTTTCACATCTGAACCCTTTCGCTAAAATTAGAGCCCTCGGAGGAGGAAATCAAGAGCTATACCATCTTGCCATGATAAAATCATCCTGCTGCTTTGACGGATAAAGTGAGATCCACATTCCATGAGAACTGGCAGGCTTCTGGGTGTTCTCCGTTGTCAAGGCAGCGCCTGTGGAGGACTCTGCGGGGGAGGCAGAGCAGCTTGCCACCCCAAGGATATACGCTGTGGCACTCTTGACAGGCAGAAAGACAGGGAAGTGAATGTTTTAGTATTTTATAAATCATTTGGAGGAAATTATGTTTTATTTATGTTCATTTTTGAATGTATTTGAATTTTTATTACAGATATTTTTCAAAGATGCAAGCATCGCAGGCAATCCTGGGGGAACAGGCACCTCAAAAGGATGTGGCAGGGGCCGACCTGATTGGCTGAGGGGGCGAGGATTCTTCATATTTTAAAGAGCAGTCTGAAGTTGGCTTTCCGAGGGACCAAGTCCGAACGAAATTCAAAAGTTTTAAATCGTGACTATGAAGTACTTGGTTTTAAAAGGAAGATTTAGTGTGAGCAAATCACAGTGCCAACTAAGTGGTGTGGAGAGGAATTCAGATGGAGAAAACAGGAGGGAAAATTAAGATGAGTCTTAATTAAATGGGCTACAGTGTGGACCACGTGACAGGCTCCTTCTTCAGAATTCTTCTCTGGAATACCTGAGCCTGCCGATGTATCCACTGAGTGTCCCCGGAACTCAGCTCAGTGGCCCTGACTCTTTCAGCTGCCTTCGTTACCAGAGCCGGTCACCAGGGCTGCTTGCTCAGTGGATGGTTTGTGCGGCTGTTGGCACCAACGAACGAAACGGGCCAGGGTGCCGGTACTGCACGTGTTATAAGGAAGCGCGTTTCACGTGGAGGCGTGACGGGGCTTCCCCTCCTCCTTGGCCAGCAAAGGACTTGATGCTCTTGGAACTGAAATTAAAATGGGCATCCTAATTTAAAAAATTTCAGCTTGTGATTTTTATCTTTATAAACAGAGGTATACACTCAGATTTCGCAAGTGTTTAATTTAGGAACAAAGCCCCCCCCCCCCCCCCCCCGTATGAAAGTAGTCATGGGGAAGAACATATTCTCAATGATGAAGAAGGGCAAACGGAGACAAAGAGCAGTTCTCCAATGTACCATTGACACAGGATATATGACAATATTTTAGGGTAGAAAGATACAGGCCAATGCTAGAGGATGGTACTTTTCTTATATCTGATTTCATAGTTCTCCCTATTATGTGATATTGGGACAAAAATGTTGCTCCTGGGAGGAAACAATGCCTTTAGAATGGGAAAGTGAGAGTCAGATAAGGACATTTTTGTTGGTGAAAACTGTAAAAGAAAATGTTTAAAAAAATATTATGTAACAGTATTGGCTGTCATTTATTGATGATCACCATGCCCAGAACTTAGTGTTTATTCACTGGCTAATTCAGTGTGCATTTACTGAGTTACTAGTGTGCACCAGGCCTGCGTGAGAGCGGCCGAGAAGCCAGATGTGTCTATGCAATTGACACAGTTTGTGAAAGTGCCTGCCAAGTGTAGGTCTAGCTGAGGAAAATAAAGCTTAGGGACTTGAAGCCAGAGGGTCTTGACTCTGCTACTCTGGAATCATGGGGTTCTGTGTTTAAAAAAAAATCCTGAGGTCTGGGCCCTACCCCAGCTCAACTGAACTAGAGTTACTAATGGTGGGGGGTTGGGCCTGGGCGCTCTGATACGCAGCCAGGGCTCAGGCACACTTCTGCAAAGGTCACCCTGGTCTGACTGGGGACAGGAGTCTAAGCCGTGAAGTCAGGTGATTGTAGCACACCAAGGTCAAAATTCAGCATCCAGGCCTCGGTGTGACATTTTTGAAAGCCGGTTGTGATCAGCAGGGCTGTGCTGTGAGGGGTTCATTGTTTCTCAGCACCGTTTCCCCTTTGGGCCTCTCTGTTTCTCGAAAAGTCCCATCAGGTTTCCCAGCTGGAAGACAAATCTGAGATCCTCTGAAGGCTCTTCACTTAATAGGCTCCTACTCACCATGTAGCATGTGTGCTCTGTAATTTCACTTAAGAGGTTTGTTATATATAGTCTGGTAACAGGAGTGGCAGAGATAGCGGAGAGAGATGAGCCTGCCTCGGAAGGCGCCGTGGGTCCTCTCCGAGGACAGCAAGTTATCGCTTTGTTTTCAAATAATGCAGTTGGTAATAAGTTTTTGGATGTGTGTGAGCTGTAAATCGTTCTGAAAATTGAACTGAAGATACACTACCGTAAATCTCTTCCTTGGTGTTGGAATATTTATGGGGAGAGCAATATAATCAGTTATGTGGGTATGCTCTGTGTGACACCTGACGGAGTGGGGCTCTGTCCTGATGATCTGTCGCCTATTAGCCAATTCCTCTAGGTGAGCACGTGGGTGTGTAAGTTGGGAGGCCATTTTAAATGAAAATAATCAGATGATCCCTTAATACAATCAGTGTGTCGTGCATTAGCGGAGCAGGTGGGGAGGTCTGGGAAGGTCTAGGAGACACAGACTGTGTCTTTCCTTCCTGGGGCAGCCTCCTCTCCCGGTGGCTGTGTAATTTGGTTCCCTAAATCAATGCTTGTTTGTTCTAGGAACTCACAATCCTATGAAAATGCACATTTCATTAGGTTTGTTTTGAAACTCATTATCGTCACTATAAATACCTCTGTGTGGAAAGTAATGAAATAAAGCCAAGAGAAATTGTGAAATCACGGCAGGCTGTGGGAACTGAAGAATCAAAGCAGCAGTAGGCAACATTGTCATGATTTTTCTTTTGAATAATTATCGCAATTATTCAAAAGAAAAAAAAATCCTAGAACCACTCATGATTTTCAGACTTTTTTGGGGGGGGGGGTTTGGTAGTGATACGTGTTTTCAAACAAAACCTGATTTGCAGCCCCACTGTCTAATACGGATCAAAAGTTGAAGCTGGGGAAGTGACTCAGATCTTTGCCAGGCCCCCGAGGAACCTCTACTGCCCTCAGGTGGTGCCTGTCACAACTCTCTGTTGACCTGGCCGAATGGAGAGTGACTAGTCCAAAGAGCTCCAGTCACCGATAAGGAAACCAAGCCCAGGAAAAGTCAACAGGCTGAGAGAAGACGGGGACTGTGTCCTTGGGTTGCTGCTGCCAAACCACATGACCTCCGCTCTCTGTACTCCTTATAGTGTTCTATATTCTTTCATAGTTCTTGTCCCCTACCTACCTATGATATCATCTGTGTTATTTCTCTGTGTTTATGGTCTCACTGTGCTGCTGTTCCAAACCACCGGCACAACCACCCTCTACTAGAATCTCACTTCATGGGGGCAGGGATTTTTTTTTTTTTTTTTTTTTTGGTCCATTTTGTTCACTGATACATCCCCAACATCTAGAACAGTGCCCGGCAGGTAGTAGATGCTCAACACATATTTGCTGAGTGAGTACATTTTATGAAGATTATAGACTAATGAGATGTTCCCCATAAGCTATTCATGACCATCTCACTCATGACAATATAAGCAAGTTTTACTGGGGAAAAGAAAAGCCTCAACACATCTGATCGGCTCAGCTGTCCTCTCCCTCCAAGTGAAAGGTAATGGCTCTCTGAATCAGCACTCCTCTGTGGAAGCTGTGTAAGATTTGCTTTTAGGAATGTCTGCCTACTGGGGAGATGAAAACAGGCAGGAAAGGACCAGGTAAGGGATGCTTCATTGAGGTGTCCATGAATTTGGATGGGGAAAAGACTACATCCTTATTTTAACTAACCTCTAGCTGAAATTTACCATTTTTTTCAGCGATGTATACAGATGACAAACCCCAAGAGACTTTGTCAGTAATAGAAATCACAGATTTTTTCTTATCACATTATTGTTGCAGATGTAGCAAAATATTATTTTCACATGTTACCATTTCAAAATTATGGTAGTTATTACACTTATCTGTAGAGTTTATTGTCCCATGCATTAATAAAGAATTACATAGATTACAATGTCACAAATTTATTAAAAATGTTTGATAACTATTATTTTGGTATACATTGCTCCCTTTGTAATACCATGTATTTTACTTTATGTCTTCAAAAACACTCTAAAAAGGAGTTCAGACTTCAGCAGATTGCTAAGGGAGTCTGGGGCATTGTCTGTGCCAAGAAAGACAGCAGTAGGAAGGCCCTGCTGCTGGGTGTAGCCAAAGAACCAGTCAAGACCAGACTCAAAACAAAAAGAGCCGGAATCTTGCTCTCCTCCAGGGAGAGTTCTGTAGGTACCAAGCCTAGGTACTAGTACCTAGGCTTGGTACCTACAGACCTACAGGACTGAGGCAAACTCAGTCCTGCCAAGGACATGGGCAAACCCAATAGAATTCTCTAGCATTTAGGCTTTCCAGCCCATGAGAGATGGATCTTGAACCTCTCAGGTAAGCGAAGCCCTCCTTAACTTCTCTATCTGAAATTTCAACAACTCTCCTTTCATACATACTTCCTAGCCCCATATCTTGTTTAATTTTTACAGTTCTTTACCATATTTGATTCTCTTTCTCCCCGGCTAGAAGGTAAGCTCCATGAGGGCAGGGAATTTTGTGTTTTATTCATGCTGTGTCTTCTGTGCCTAGGATGATGCTTGGCACACCGACAGTAACTAGATGTAGATTGAGTCAATGGATGTGTCATGCTGCCCTTATCTTGGAATACGTTCTGTGTATTTGTGGGGGACTCCAGGTACCTCCTGGCCTTCTAACTGGCCTTTCTTCTTAATATCACTCTGCTGTATCTAACACATTGAATGATTAGGTAAGTGCTTTTTGCCTTTTCAGTGACCTCGATTTCCTTCACTGGACTGGACACTGGGCCTGAATCACAGGCATCTGGGCTAGAGCCTTAATTCTTAATTTCACTAGTCAAGACTGGCAAATACAGGGCATGTGGACCACCCCTTCTGCACTCATGGCAGACATGACCCATGGACTAAGCACTCTTTTTTGCTGGCCTCAGTCTTGGTTTCACAGTTGTTCCTAACCTGCTGGTCAGAGAGCTATCATTCTTTCGGAGTTGTACAAAGGCTTCACACTTTGGTTGACTCCCAAACCAAATCCTACTTTTTGTACCCTCCAGCTGCTGTCTGGAATCCTGCTCCAATCTGAATGCATTCCTAGGATCTTGATGCCTCCAGGAACCACTTGTCATAGTCTCTGTCTCCCTCCTCAGGTCCAATTCATTGATTCCACAAACTGTTCTAGGTAATTTGGTGTATCATTGAACACTCTGACAAACTTTCCTGCCTTTGTGGTGTGTATATTCATGTGTAGGAGAGGAGCATTAAATAACAACATAACATAGTTAAATTATGTAGTATTTTTGGACATGAGAAATGCTATGAAAAAAACCTAGGGCAAGATTTAGAGTGAGATTTAGGATTTTCATTCCCCTGAAGGGAGGCAGTCTTGTTCCACTGGCCCTGGTCCTGCTTGAACCTGCCCTCCTCTCATTGTCTTATTTGCCTCATTCTTTATCCTGGCCTGGTGCAGGGACAGTCTGGGGGGCACTATGACACCCACTGTAGATATTCCGAGGAGAGGCAGGGCAAAGCAGATCAGATCTGTGGGGAGCTCAGAAAGTAGCTTCTGATATGATATATATGTTTGGGGAAAGAAAGTCGAAGGAAAACATGTTAAAGACAAACTTTATTCTTGCCACCGCTTCTATGGCTAGTTCCAGCAAAATCTATTTGAAAATGGAAAAATCTAATAAACCTTCGTTCTTTTCCATCTTTTATACTGAAATGAGCTTCCTATGTTGAGGGTATTGGAATTAGAATTAATTAAAGTTAAATAATATTAAAAGTTCTTTTCCTCATTCTCACTAGCCACATTTCAGATGCTCAATAGCCTTGTGTGCCAGTGGTTACCACATTGGACACTGTAGATAAAGAACATGTCCATCATCACAGAGGTTCTGCTGGACATCACAGCTTGCTCTGGACTGTGAGTGTGCATGGGTCCAGAGCTGAGTAGTAACACAAATAGCTCAAAGCCTGAGGTTAATGAGAGTTGGACTTACAACCAGGATTGAGCTGCAGGATGATATGAAAGCAGGAGCCTAGAAATGAGTCAGGAAACAAAGAGCAAAGAAACCAAATGAGGTCAACCAGGAGGGCAGTAGGAGTAATAAGAATGTGCACATCTAAAATGAGCTGGACTAGAATCCATCTGGATGGAATCCAAGGCTGTCTGTACACAGTCTGTGGGGAAGACATGAATGGACAGACACTTAGTGACCTCCTTCTTAGTACTCTTCTGGCCCCAGGAGCTAAAGCTTTTTGCATCTCCTCTATCCTCACCTTCCTCCTTCTAGGTGACCAGCCTTCCAGGTGAGACATCTTGGAATGATCTTTGCCTCTTTTTGAGCTCTTGGTCCTGCCCCTGGCTTCCCACCTAATCCCTGTGCTTCCTTAGCAAGCCCTCCTATTGCTTCACCCCCGAGTCCATTCTTTATTTTTCTCCTCCTTGGACTCGAATATGAACCAGCTGGATCATCTCACTGGCACTATTCTCTTTCCAGTCTTTCTGATGTACCACCATGAAATCAGACTTCTTAAACCACAGCTTTGGTCCTTATCTGCTGCAGTCCCAACTTCAGCGGCCCCTCCTGCCTCCAAAATCAAGTCCCCAGCCTTTCCCCTGTCATTTGAGACGTTCTGTGACATGCCCCAATTTATCTTTCTGATGTTATCTCTCCTTACTCGCAAACTTGTGTCCTATTTTACAGCCAGATTGGATTAATAATGTCTCCTAAACCTGTCTTGCCATTTCCTATCTTGATCTACCCATGCTATTCTTTCCACCTTGGATGACTTCCTTTACCCTTTCCACTTCACCTTCTGTATAAGCCAGCTTCACTTAAAGGCTCATGTTACATTCCACCCCTGCCCAATTTTTACCTCATTTTCCCCTATGTTAAGTGTTCTTCCTGTACTTTTCCATCCTTCTCCACTCTGCTCTGTGCCTAGGAGGCTGGCTTGTATGAATTATATCATTTGCCCTCTGGGTTCCAATCGGGTTTGGGCAATTGGACAAGATCCGAGGGCAAGAGAGAGAAGTCAGGTTATTTATTCCTGTGGCTCCCTTCCTGCGTGACAGTAGGGGGCAGACACTGTGCTCCTTATTGAAGGCTGCGGCTCTAATCAAGGGCCTCTCTGATTGGAAGTCCCCCAGCTTCCACCCTTTCAGGTCCTTTCAGGTCTAGGGATGGCAGTGACATCTGCTATTGTTAACCCTGTGGAGCTCCTTCATGTTGTTTGTCTCTCTTCATTTATCCCATACCTTTGTGAGTCATTATTTCATGAAATGCCCCTTCATGATTCCCTTTGAATGCTTCATCTGTTTCCTACCAATGTCCTGAGTCGTATGTCCCAAGCTGGGCACAATGACTCCTTCTTTAACTCCCTTCTCTGCGAGGCACTTCCTGTGCAGGAGGCGTGGATTTTCCCATTAGACGAAAAGCACTGATTGAGCACTTACCCTCTGTCACGATTCTGGATGCTGGGAATACAGTGATGGGCAATATAGATAATGTCCTTGCCACCTTGAACTAAAATAATAGAATTAGTATTTAATAAGTGTTGACTAAGTGGCAGATGCTTTTTAAAGTTCTTTATATGCAGTAAGTCATTTAAGGAAATAGAACCTGAGAAAGATTAAGGAATTTGCCTGAGGTCACACATTCTGATCCAGGTGGTCTGACTCCAAGGAGGATGCATTTTTTTTTTTTTTAAGATTTTATTTATTTATTTGAAAGAAAGAGAGAGAGCATGAGCAGGGGTGGGATGGGGGAGGAACAGAAGGAGAGGGAGGAGCAGACTCCCCACTGAGCAGGGTGCCCTACTCTGGCTCAACCCCAGGACCATGAGATCATGACCTGAGCCAAAGGCAGACTCGTAACAAACTGAGCCACCCAGGCGCCCCTAAAGTTCATACTCATAACTGCATCACTGTGCCATCTGTCACTACCCTGGTGTCTTTTGCAATAACTAGTGCACAGCCAACACTCCGCACATATTTACTGGGCTGATTTGAGTACACAATCCCTTTCGCTAAAGAAGACACCCATGGGACTATGCTTTCTGTAGGCTCAACAAAATTTTGATTTCAATAGCTTTCAAGAATAATTTGGTTTGTTTTATTTTGTGTTGTCTTTAAGTATTTCTCTGCAGTAACAGCTGGTAACAAATGGAGTCTCTTCCCCATTTAACTGAGCTTAGTATCTGGTCGCATGGCTGGATCTTCATCACAAACAGAATTGTGTACTCCAACCCTAGGCGGGAGACAGCCTCAATTGTGACACAGCAGTGCTCAACCGATAGTATGTGCAGCGAATGTTTAGTTACAACAGTATAGCACCCAACTTGTAATCATTAATAGAAACCCGTGCAAAGAGCTCACTGCAGCTGTGACTTCTACTGGTGAATCATTCTGTTTGAAATATAATGTACTCAAAAGGCAGCAAGAACTGTAGTTAGAAATCACTGTAATGGCTTTCATGAAAGCTATCGCTAATTTAGGGCCCAATTAAAACTAGAAATCCAATTATTGCTGAATAACATAATTGCAAGAAAGTAACTTGAATTGCACGTATGTCAGTAATTAAGGAGGAAGCTTTAATAACAGAATATGTCTGAACCATTACAAGGAGGGGCCAAAGAGCTTGAAGATCTGCTTCGTTTCTCCTCCAGCGCGGGTCAGAGCAAGAAATGCCCCAGCCCTTGGGTGCTGGCAGTCAGCTCTGAAACTTGTAAACATGGCATGCCTTTTATAGCCTAGCTCAGGAGGTCCCAGTGAGACAAATGCAGAATCTATGATCAGCTATAAGGTTGATATTTGAGTCCATGTCCTATGAACATCAAATACATCGTTAGTCCTGAAAAATTAAATAGTAGGGAGTGCTGTTTGTTAAATACTACTCTGTGGAAAGCAGTTGGCAGTGTAAATATCAAATGCTATACCTTTATAGTTCAAGCTCAGATTTTGACCTTGTGATTAATTTCACAGAATTAATTCTGTTGCTTGCTATGGGGTGGCTAGGCTGTGGAGGGGAAGGAGAAGGTGTGGGCTTAGAGAGCCACAGACTGGGCACCCCCAGTGTGTCAGCTATTCAGAGTGCTGCCCTGGGTGAGGAAGGGTGTAGCTCTGGTCAGTTTCTCTCCATAGCCATGGTTTGCAGAGGGGGCTAGAGACATCTTCGACAGGACCCCAGGCAGGCGATTTCATTTTATTGCAGAGGCTATTAGGTGGTGTGAACTTTCATTGAAATATATTGCATTATATTTGATTCAATATATATTTAGTTCAATATATATTGAAATATATCTCAAGCTGTGTTCATTGAGTTACCTAAAGGGTTTGTTAGAATACAGATGCTAAGCCCCACCCAAGTTTTGGAGTCAGTAGGTCTGGGGTGGGGCTTGAGAATCTGCATTTCTAGTAGCTTCCCAGGGGATGCTGATGTTGGTCTGGGGATCATATTTTGAGAGCAACTGCCAGTAGGGAATGGAGGGTCCCAGGACCCAGCAGGACCAGGGTGAGGAGGACTGAGCAAAAAACAGCCTCCATCCCTGGCCTTGGGTTTTCAACCCTGCTTGAACAGTAGAACAAAATGGTGCCCAGGGCCCTGGGATTCTGATTTCGTTCAAAGTGACAGTGAACTTGGGTCACTGTAATAACTTCATAGGTTAGTTTGGGTGGGGTCCGTTGACAGGGGTGCAGCAACTGGGTAATAATTAACACCATGGAGGGCAGCTAATTTGGGAGAGCAGCATGGATGGCAAGAACCAGGAAGGGGCACAGAGGCCATCAGTTTGGGGCGCAGGGTAGGCTCCAGGCCCACTGGGCATCAGGCAGACAAACAAGACAGAGTACAAGGGTAGTAGCAATAATAGGCATCATTTCTTGAGTCCTACTCTATGCCAGGTGCTCTACCTGCATTCTTTAATTCTTGAACTAGCTCAATGTGGAAGGTGAAGAAGGTGATATCTCATTTTACTGGGAAAGAAATGAGAGCTCTGAGAATTTATGTACGTGATCCAAGGTCAAAGGTAGTGAAGCCACAATCTGAGCTCTGATCCGGAAGCCTGAATCCTCCTGTGGATGAACACAGATGGACTTGCTTTTCTCCTTGGGTTTTGAGGCAGGTATCAGACCAAGCATTGGAGGAGGTCCTTGTGGAGGTTCACCATTCACAGAGGCACGTGGGCAGGGTTCACGATCATCTGTGGAACCTGCGCAGCATGTTTTCTGACTTTACAGCTTACCACTGAGGCTTTCTCCTCTAATCAGTTAGCATCATTTCCTAAGCCTCTGTCTTCCTCACCCCCAGTCAGCAGCTATCTGCGAATGATTTTTATTCTTTGCTGTGTCTCTTTTATCTATCCCCTCCTCCCCCTTTCTGCCTTTATTCTGCTTTGGCCCGGCACTGTCTTTTGCAAAAAACACCTTAGCTGCTGCACTTCTGGTCTCTCCATCGATTCGTTCATCCCTCACACCACCACCAGAATTATCTTCCTACACACAAGTTTGGGAACGTCACCTGCTTTTTTGGAAAACTTGAGTGGATTTTTTTCCCTTCTAGAATAAAGAATTAAAAAAAAATCAGGGTGTAAATAATAACAGAGTTACGGCTAATGATAGCCATATTCACTAACTGAAAACAAAACAAAACAAAAGAAAACAGCATTCAAACCTTTCTATTTTGTTTGGCCCTGCAGTGTCTGAAGCTACCTGTGGGTAGAGGCTCTCCTCCACCTGGGATGAAGGAGAGTTGCTGTCTACCTCCCACACAGGTAGCCAAGGCCGATAATGAGAGTTTGCTTTTGTTAGTTTATGTCCTTTTTAAAGATTTTATTTATTTGACAGAGAGAGAGAGATCACAAGCAGGCAGAGAGGCAGGCAGAGGGAGAGGAAGGAAGCAGGCTTCCTGCTGAACAGAGAGCCTGATGTGGGGCTTGATCCCAGGACTCTGGGATCATGACCTGAGCCAAAGGCTCAACCCACTGAGCCACCCAGGTGCCCTAGTGGAGATTTCTTTTCTTTTTTAAAGATTTTTTTTTTTTTTTTTAAATTTTCAGATAGAGAGAGAGCGCAGGAGCGAGCACAGGCAGACAGAGTGGCAGGCAGAGGCAGAGGGAGAAGCAGGCTCACTGCCGAGCAAGGAGCCCGATGTGGGACTCGATCCCAGGACGCTGGGATCATGACCTGAGCCGAAGGCAGCCGCTTAACCAACTGAGCCACCCAGGCATCCCCCTGGTGGAGATTTATATGAAACATTTCATTTTTGGGGGTGGGAGGTGAAAGAAGAGTATTGATGAAACACTTGCTGTATGCATTATTACTATTACTACTATCATCACTCTTGACAATGAGAGTGTCTAAGAAACTGTTGCTCCTTTATCTTCAATATAGAGGGAATGGCTCATCTCTTTGACTCTTTTTTAAAAAAGATTTTATTTATTTATTTGAGAGAGGCAGGGAGAGAGAGAGACAGAGAGGGAGAGCTTAAGCCCACAAGCAGGGGCAGGGGCAGAGGGGGAGGGAGAGGGACGAGCAGACTCCATGCTGAATATGGAGCCCTACATGGATCTCAGTCTCATGACCCTGAGATCATGAGGCCGAGATCATGATCTGAGCCAAAATCATGAGTCAGTCATTCAACCGACTGAGCCACCCAGGCGCCCTGCCCCTGCCCCCTTGACTTGGATATATACATTTAAACTTTTCCGTAAGACTGGTCTTGAGCTAGAATTTACCTCTAATACATGATGAAAGTCATTTGTTAAAGACCGTGTTCAGGAAGTTTCATTGCCCTGGTCCTTTCTAGAACTTCCCAGCAGAGAAGCACCAAGTCAACCAGAGCTATCCTTGCTCAGATATTGCTGGGGGCAAGAGTGCCCATGTGGATTTCAGTGGGTTTTTCTGCTGGGCAACAGCCTCTCCAACAGGGAGAGAAAATAGTTGCTGTTAAAATCCAAAAGTGAAATCCCAGCTGATACTACCAAGCAGATATCAACAATGCAAGTCATTTTGACTGTTCAGCCTACAAAGAACCTGCTTGGAAGCCTTGTCCCTTAGGTGTGGTCAGTTCTAGGTCATAAGTGGGAGTGCCGGGGAGGAAGAAAGACCTCTGGATAGGGATGAGAAAACAGGAAGACAGATTCCTGAGTTGCTTTGCATTCAAAAGCAATAGCTACTAAAGGAACAGAATTTTCTGATGTTTCATAGTCTGTTCTGTTTTCCCAGACTTTTCAATACCAGGGACTTTCTTTTTTTAAGCAATTGACATCTCCTTTTATGTACCTAATTTTTAAAATATTTTGTCTAAAAAATGATTTTATCCAGTCATGACTAATATATGTATATTGTATTAATCAAAAAACAGCATGTGGTTGTGAGGTTTGTGAATCAGAATGTCTGATAAACATGAGAATTGGTATAAACTTTTTGTTGTTGTTGGCTTGAGCAGTTGTATTATTTAATGTTCACTGGAACTTCAGAAACACAAAAATATGGACTCCTATTTGCACCTTCCCAAATTGTAAGGAATCTAGGAAACCCTAGAGTTGTTACTAGGTTATTTTATGATCTTTCCAGATAGGAAGTAACTATCTCAAGGCATTAAAAAATGTTAAGTGTACAATTTTGGGTATTACAAAGTTATGCCATGGACTTCTGCTGAACACTAGTCAGAGACACACCAAAGATAACTGAATTACGAGCACTTAAAACTAATCTGTGCTGATCTGTCAGGAGAAATTTATGATTTCATTTCTAGAAATAGGATAAAGAAATGAAATAAAGCCTAATTCCTGTGTGTAAATTAGGAAAATCGAGCTCTTCCCAGCGTGGACCTCAATAAACTGCCTTCTATTTGACATGCTCAAGAGCACGGTCTTCCCTTTAATTCACGTTGTGAAATAATTGCCCTGGTGGAAATCAGAAACATGTGAAGTAATATATTAGTTTTACTCAATGATTCTTGAGAGGTGATACCTCAATTAACCAATCTTCAGGGAAAGAGGCGGCACTGACGAAAATTATGCTCCAATCTCGCCTTTGTAAACCCAGCCAGGCGGGTTTATGCCTCTAGGCACCGGCAAGACAAAAACACCTCTGAGCAGTGTGGCTCTCAGTCTTGCTCAGATGGAGATGAACAGGGCCACTCTTTGGCAAATTTATCAAATACTTCAAAGTTCTCTGTTTCTCCACATTTCGTTTTCCGTTACCTTTTAACAGATTGTCCCCTCCTGACTTACGGAATCCTACCTTCTCTTTTTTCCCTTCTTCTTCATCGGAAACTGATTTTGTAGTAATTATGTGTATCAATTAATACGTGGAATACTAATTTAATGCAGATGAATTTTAATGAATGTGGCAAAGCAACCAGGCCTTTGAATTCAAGCCTTTTGCCAGCGTTGAGAATCCCGGGACTCAGAACTTCTCACTGTGGTACCCCTAGCACCGAGCTCTGTCCCTGACAGGCAAATAACAATCTGCTGTTGAATGAATAATGAAAGGCTTGGTTCTTTCTCACTTGAAGGGATTCAAGCTGATGGGGTGTGCGATGGGAAGGCTTGAGAGGGCCCGGCAAGTTAGGAAACTTAGGGGAGTAGGTCCACTTGGAGGATGAACAGCCAGCTTTGCCCCTGTGTCTGACAGGTACGTCAGAAACAGATGGCTTTCTTCTTTTTCCTTCACACTCCAGTCTTTTGTCTCTGGGGAAAACAAGGAAGAACTGTGGCTCCTGGGTGCTGCTCCTTCCTTTTATCATAATTTTGCTCCATGTAGGACCAGCTATGTAATTTGCTGAGCCCAAGGTAAAATGAAAATTAGGGACCTTTTGTTCAAAATTTGTTAGGAATTTCATGCAAATCGGAGCAATAATGAAATACCACTTACCACTCACTAGGATGGCTATAATAAAAAAGATGGA
>ML105554.1:36981-50137 GCA_003697995.1 Taxidea taxus jeffersonii | reverse complement strand
GCCCGGAGGAGCCCAGAGTTCGGGGCCCCACTCCTCAGTGCGCCCTCCGAGAAAAGCGCTCAATCACTCCCGTCTCCCTGGCCTCCGGCTGCACTTAGGCTCACCCGGCCTGTGACTGAGTGTTTTTGTCTCTGGCACACAGCCCCACCTGGAGCCTCCAAACCCAGCAGATCACTGCTGCTCTTCTGGGGAGATCTCCCCAGATCTGCCACTCGTGGGATCACTGCGCAAGGAGCAGTATTCTGACTGTGCCACTGATCACCGTTAACCCCGAGTTGAGCGCTCACTCCTGGGCTCCGTCTCTGTCGCCGGCTTCCCCACTCTAATACCTGCGAGCTCTGCTGCACTCAGACATCCCTGATCCTTTGGTGACCCCACGGGACTGAGACCACGCTGTCCCCAGGTGGGCTCCATGCCCACTTAGCCTCTGGAGCGATGTCGCTCAGTGGAGCAGACTTTTTTTTTTTTTAAGGATTTTATAAATTTATTTGAGAGAGAGAGATCACAGGTAGGCAGAGAAGCAGGCAGAGAGAGAGGGGAGGTAGGCTCCCTGCTGAGCAGAGAGCCTGACATGGGGCTCAATCCCAGGACCTTGAGATCATGACCTGAGCCAAAGGCAGAGGCTTAACCCACTGAGCCACCCAGGCGCCCCAGTGGAGTAGAGTTTTAAGAGTCCTAATTTTGTGCTCTGTTGCTCCACCGCTTGCCGGGAGGGCTCCCCGCCCCCCGCCACCCGCAGTCTATCTTCCCGATGCTTTGGATTCATTTCTTCGCAGGTCCTACCTTTCAGAAAGTGGTCGATTTTCTGTTTTCTAGAATTGCTGCTCTTCTTCTCTTTGACCCCCTTTTGGATTTGTAGGTGTTCGGAATGGTTTGATAAACTATCTAGCTGATCTCCTGCTACCTGATGTCGTCTCAGCCTGCTACTTCTCCGCCACATTGACTCCTCCCTAGCATTCAAGATATTTAAAGTGATGCAATAATCTTTAGTCCTACACCAAGAATGTTTATACTTAATAAAATCATTTGCATTTACTCTTTTCTTAGCCATCTTTTCTTTTTTTTTAAATTCCCTTATTCCCTCTACTGGTAACAATTGAAAATAGCATATATGCAAATACTTGCCAGTATACGACTTCTTGGTATTTAAGAGGCCCTTAAACAACTGTGATCCTCTAGTTTTATAATCCAGATATCTATTCTAAGATTGCCTCATTTAATGAAATTGAGATAAAAACACAAGCATCCAAATTCTTTCCAGTTCTACTTGCCGAAACATTCCTAGAGTTGAAAAAATTAGCAGCATTCTACTGTATATCGTAGCACCTCAAACAAGATAGTTCTAAATTTGAATTCATGACTTCTCCCAACTCCTATCATTTCTCTTCTAGTATCACTTACCTCAAAAAGTGCAAAACCATGCAGTTTTGAAAAACACCAGTTTGTAGGCCATACACCACTCATACCACCCTTTTAACACGCCCCAGAGATTATGACCTACTGATTCCTTCTCCTGAAATTTCTTCATACACTAGCCAGAGTGATCTTTTTAATAACACAGATCCTGATAAGAGTTTTGCTTTCTACTGCTTAAAACTCTTCCATAACTATTTCTCTTAGATTAAAACCAATAGTTTATCAAAGTCTTCAAGGCCCCTAATCACTTCCTCAAGTATATCTCTTATTACTCATTTACCACACTCTAGCCACTCTGCTCTTCCTTCAGTTCCCCAACACTGTACACTCTACATGCGTTCTACACTATATACTACCTGCCCCACAACCTCCGTAGCCCTCCTGCCAAGTGAAAACGCACTATGTCCTGAAATACGTTCCTCTGTTCCAGGGTACTACATTCTCTTTTTGCCCCTGTCTCAATGGCTGCTTCTTTCCATTCCCCCTTGCTGGGTCTACTTCCTTTGCCTGACCTCTACATGCTGCTATGCCTAGCTTTGATCTTAGGCCATTTCTACACACACAATTCCTTAGCATTATGGCTCTAGATAACATCTATATGCTGATAAATCTCTTTTATTGACTGAGTTGTATCCCCCACAGAAAGTTTTCACTTTATGAAAAACATTATGCTAATAAATTGGACAAATTTCTTAAAAGATCTACCCTGCCAAAGTTTGTACAAGAAATAGATAATTTGAATAGCCCTACATATATTAAAGACTTTGAATTTATAGTTGAAAACCTTCTGCCAAAGAAAATTTCAGGTCTAGATGGTTTCACTGATGAATTCTACCAAATACAGAAAAAATTATACCAATTCTATAGATATTCCTCCAGAAAATGATGCCAGCATTACCCCCATACCAGAAGGAAGCAAGGACATTAGAAGAAAACCACAGACCGATGTCTTTCATGAACACAGATGCAAAAATTCCAAATAAAATTTGAGTATATCAAACCTAAAAACATATAAAAAGTATAACACCTCATACCTGAGTGAGATTTATCCCTGGAATGCAAGGCTAGTTTAATGTTGAAAAATCAGTCAAAGCAATTCACCATTAACAAACTAAAAAAGAAAAACCAATAATCACCTCAACTGATGCAGAAAAAGTTTTGGCTTTTTACATTCAAAATCCATTCCTAATAAAAACCCTCAGCAATTCCGGAATAGAAGAAAACATCTTCATCCTGATAAAGGGTACCTAAGAAAAACTTACATTTAACTTCCCACTTAACTGAAGGACTGAATGTTTTCCCTAAGATCAAGAACAAGGCAAGAATGCCCACACTCACCTCTGTTCAACCTGTATATAGGGAGTTCTACCCAGGGTATTAAGGTAAGAAAAATAGAGTATCTAGATTGAAAAGGAAAATGTAAAAGTGACTTTATTTGTAAATGATGTAATTATTTATATAAAAAATATAATATACAAAAAAAATCTACTAGAACTAATAAATGAGTTTAGAAGTTTGTAGGCCACAAAGTCAATATACAGTCAATTGTACTTCAGGTGGCAGTCCAAGATGGCGGCTTAGGAAGACCCTGAATTCACCTTCTTCCACAGACACATTAGATCTATATCTACATGTAGAGCAATTCCTGTTGAAAAAGAACTAACTGAATAGCTTCTGCACAAAAAATTATGGGGGAACCACATATACAACAGTAGGAGAGACAGAGATACAAACAGTAACCACAGAAACACCATTCCCAATGTAATGCCTTACAGTAAGAAGGGACATCATTGAGGGGCCCCTACACAAACTCACCCACAGTGGGGGGAAAAAAACAATGAAACACAACACAGCTGTTTAAAGAGCAATTAGAATGTAATTGAAGAACATCCATTTACTAACCCTACAGCATCCACCAAATGGGCAGAGAACTGCTAGAACTCTCTGGGGTCAGAGGTGCCAACAAGCACCATATTTTACATTCCACCCTCCCTTGCCCCCCACCAATCCACCTTCACAGTGCCCACAGGAGCAGGGTCTAGGCACTAGCCAACCTACTAGGGCTGCCCTAGCAAGTCTCAGATCCCTAGCCCACACACATTCTAGCTGTCTGCTGAAGGTGCCCACCCCAGCCCCAGGTGTCCTGTCAAGATAACCTCAGAGCAGCATACTCTTAGCCCAGCTCTGCTCTAGCTCCAACTAGCCAATGCTGCCAGGCTTACCAGTCTACACAGGATACTCCTGCTCAAGGTCATGCCTTCAAGACTGAGAGGTAGGTAGCTATTCTAATGCACAGAAACAAACAGAAAGTCAAACAAACTGAGGAGATGAGGAAGATGTTCCAAACAAAGAAGAACCCTGGGGGGAGGGTGGGAGAAACCTTAAGAAAACAGAGGTAAATAATTTACCAGGTAAAGCACCTGATAAAGATTTCAAAGTATTAGTCATAAAGATGCTCACTGCACTTAAGAATGAAGGAACTTCAACAAAGAGAAAATACAAGAACCAGAGGTGAAAAATAACTGAAATGATACAGAAGGACAAATCAGCATTTGGCAAACAGCACAGTAGAAATTACCTAATCAGAAGAACAAAAAGAAAAAATAATTTTTAAAAATGAGGGGAGCTTTAGAGATGAAAACATCAAATGTACATATATCTACGTTATAGGGGCCCTAGGAGAAGAGAGAGAAAGGGGCAGAAAACTTATTTGAGGAAATAATGGCCAAAAACTTCCCTAACCCAGGAAAGAAAACAGACATCCAGGTCCTAGAATCAAAGAAAGTCCCAAACAAGATGAACCCAAAGAGACCCACACCAAGACATAATAATTAAAAGTAGCAAAACTTAAAAATAAAGAATCTTAAAAGCAGCAAGAGAAAGACAAAGTCACATAAGAGGGAAACTCCGTAAGATAATTGTATCATATAACTGCATCATATAATTCGACATCCATATAATTCAACAAGTTGTATCATGCTCCTTGATTTCAAACTGTACTACAAAACTATACAAATTAAAACAGTATGGTACTCACACAACAACAGACACACAGATCAATGCAATAGAACAGAGAGCTCAGAAATAAAACCACACATAAATGGTCAATTTATCTACAAGAATGCAGGAAAAAATACAATGGGGAAAAGACAGTATCTTTAATAAGTGGTATTAGGAAAACTGGACAGCAACACACAAGAGAACGAAACAGAACCACTTTCTTACACCATACACAAAAGTAAACTCAAAATGGATTAAGGACCTAAATGTGAGACCTGAAACCATAAAAATCCTACAAGAGATCATAGGCAGTAATTTCTCTGACATCAGCCATAACAACATTGTTCTAGATATATCTCCTGAGGCAAGGGAAATAAAAGCAAAAATTAAACTATTGGAACTACATCAAAATAAAAAGCTTCTGCACAGTGAAGGAAACAACAAAACTGAAAGAAACCTACTAAATGGGAGAAGACATTTAAATAATCAACAAAACTAATAGGCAACCTACTGAATGAGAGAGGATATTTGCAAAGACATATGTGATGAGGGATTAGTACTCAAAATATATGAAGAACTTATACAACTCAACACCCCAAAAAAACAAATAATCCAATTAAAAATGGGAAGACATAAATGGACATTTCCCCAAAGAAGACATCCAGATGGCCAACAGACCCATGAAAAGGTGCTCAACATCACTCATCATCAGGGAAATACAAATCAAAACTACAATGAGATACCACCTCACAGAATGGTTAAAATCAGAAATACAAGAAACAAGTGTTGGCAAGGATGTGGAGAAAAAGGAACCCTCCTGCACTGTTGGTAGGAATGCAAACTGGTACAGCCACTGTGGAAAACTATATGGAGGTTCCTCAAAAAGTTAAAAATAGAATTATCCTATAATCCAGTATTTGTACTACTGGGTATTTACTCCCCAAAATACAAAAATACTAATTCAATGGGATATATGTACCCCTATGTTTATAGCAGCATTGTTTACAATAGCCAAATAGTGGAAGCAGCCCAAGTGTCCACTGATAGATGAACGGATAAAGAGATCACACACACACCACTGATAGATGAACGGATAAAGAGATCACACACACACAAATATTCAGCCATAAAAAAAAATGAAATCTTGCCATATGTAATGACATGGATGGAGCCAGAGAGTATAATGCTAAGCAAAATAAGTGACTCACAGAAAGACAAGTACCATATGTTTTCTGTCATATGTGGAATTTAGGAAAAAATGTGCAAAGGAAAGAGAGAGAGAGACAAACCAAGAAACAGACTCAACTACAGAGAACAAACTGGTGGTTACAGGGAGGAGGTAGATGGGGGATGGATAAAATAACTGGTGGGTTTTAGGGATGGATTTAGGAAGCCACTTGTGCTGAGTACTGAAATACTGGGTGATGTATGGAAGTGTTAAATCAACATATGATACACCTGAAACTAATATAACATCGTACGTTAACTTTATAGAGTTAAAATAAAAACTTAATTTAAAAAGTAAAATAAAATTTTAAAAGAAAACCACAATGAGATAACACCTCACACCTGTCAGATTGGCTATCCTCAAAAAAGCCGAAACCACTGCTGGTAAGGATGTGGACAAAAGGGAACCCTCACGTACTGCTGGTGGGAATATAAATTGGTGCAGCCACTGTGGAAAGTATGGGGGTTCCTCAAAAAATTAAAAACAGAACTAACACATAATCCAACTATTCCTCTTCTGGGCATATATCAGAAAAAATATAAAAAATATATATATTTATATACATTTTATATATTTGCCGCTATGTTCGCTGCAGCATTGGCCAAGACATGGAAGCAACCAAAGTGTCCATCAACAGATGAAGGCATAAAAAAGATGTGGTATACATGCATCTACAATGGAATATTACTTTGCCACAAAAAAGGAATGAAATCTTGCCATTTGTAAGAGTATGGATAGAGCTAGAGGTATTATGCTAAGTGAAATAAATCAGAGAAAGACAAATACGGTGTGATTTCATTTATGCGTAGAATCTAAAAAACAAAACAAAACAGAAACAGACTCACACATATAGGAAACAAACTTTTGGTTACCACAATGGGGCGGACAGGGGCAAGCAAAATAGATGAAGGAGATTAAGCAGTACAAATTTTCACTTATAAAACAGATAAGTCACGGAGATAAAATCTACAGTGTAGGAAATATAGTCAACAATATAATAACTTTGTATGGTGACAGTTGGCTTTAGACTTCTCATGGGAATCATTTTGTGATTTATAAAAATATCAAATCACTATGATGTACACCTCAAACTAAGATACTGTACAACAATTATGCTTCATTAAAAAAATAAGTGGTATTTCTCTATACTAGTAACTAAAAGTCAGAACTGAATTTTTGAAATAGTTAAGGAAAAATCTGAAAAAGGATATGTAAGACCTATAAACTACAAAACATGGCTTAGAGATATTAAAGAAGACCTATATAAATGGGAGATATACCTTGCTCTCAGGTCGAAGATTCTATATTGCTGTCAATTCTCCTTAAATTTTAGACAATCCTAACGAGATCCTAGCAGGCTTTTTAAATTGAAATTGACAAACTGACTCAAAAATTCATATTGAAATACAAAGGATCTTTATAGCCAAAACAACTTGTGGAAAATAACAAAATGGAGAATTATCACTACCTGATTTCTACTGTAAAGGGACAGTAATCAAGACTGTAGTGTTGACACCAATAAACACATATCAAGGTACAATAGCCATCAGTGGAGAAATAACAGCTTTTTCAAAATGTAGTGTGTGAATGACAGTATCTCTGCGTGCAGAATCATAAAATTTGATCTATATCTTTGATCCATTATTTCACAGCATGCACAAAAATTTCAAAATGGGGGCACCTGGGTGGCTCAGTTGGTTAAGTGTCCAACTACTGGTTTTGGCTCAGGTCATGGTCTCAGGGATGTGAGATCAAGCTGAGCAAGGAGCCTGTTTGGGATTCTCTCTCCCTCTGCCCCGCCACCTCCGGCACACTCTCTCTCTCTCAAAAACTAACTAACTAACTAAATAAATAAATAAATAAAAATGGACTGTAGATCTGAAAACAAGACCATTTTCTCCTAATAATCTTTTATGTAAAATGAACAACCAGTGTGTTAGTGTTGCCAGTTAAATATTCTTTTGTGTTTTCAGATACGACTACTACGTTAATATAACTTTCAGGTATCTTCCTAATTTCTTTTTAAGGATTCTTTCATTGCTGTATCTCAGTAAGATTCCATCAACTCCTTTAACAACAGTATAATCTGAAATGCCTCCAAAGACAATTCTAAAAGTAATTATGAAAAATTGGGGGTTTTACCTATTGCTGTTTCTGGCATCGCAAAAAGAGACTTTTCAGTAGCCACTCGGAATTGCCCATGAACTGAGAGACCAACTCCCTAGGAAAATAAGGCAAAAAGTTGTTCAAATATGCTGTAAAAAGTATACGCAAACTCATACACACACAAACATTTTAAACCAAGTAAACTATCTTTATATTCTACAGGAATTTCTTTCAGGAGATACACCGGAGAAAAACTCTAAAATACATAACTTCAGGAGTGCTGGGCAAAAAATATATGGGTGTCCCCGGTATCTGAAATAGACTGTTTTAGCTAAGATGTCTTCAGTCGGCATTTCGTGTTTTGCTTAATATCCTCTTCCCCTCAAATCCAGTACACTGTGACAGAACAGTGACTATTCCCAGAACTGCTGAGTGTTGTCACCAGTGGAACCTGTCATCAAAAGAGCACAACCAAACTCTTCTAGCTAATTTCAGTGGCCTCGAATACCATATTAACACATGTATTCACATTTTTCATCATTTATTACGTAGTTCCTAACATCAGTAACATCATTTTTCTCTGATACATTTACCAGGGTCAAATGTACAACCTCTTAAAAACTGATTATGAAACCCAAGTTTTAGAAAGTAAGATTTGGCTGGAAGTCTACCTCTAACTTGTTGAATGTCACTGAAAAGGGAAAACTTAATAACCGTCTTTGAATAAAACACAGTTGAGTAAAATGAGTAAGAGGTACACCCGTGACGAGAAAGCAGCCAGTTAACTCCAGTGCTCACACTACGAACGCAGTCCCTGTATAACATTCTCTTCTCATCACTCAGAACTTCTGTTAGACTATTTTAGTTCTCCTCATGCTTGATCCTTTTCAACCAGTGTAGTCTTTGTCAGCATAGTATTAAATGAGTTAAAACAGAAAGTGCTTAGAGCGGTATCAGGCACTTCAGCATTCTCTAAGCATTAAATAGAAAGGGCCTCATTTCTATCTGGCTTTTTTAATCTTTCATCACAATTTCATCAACTCTTTCAAGTGTTTTCATACTCAGTTCAGCCATTTAAAAGTTCTTGAAACCTTTCCCAAGTTGGGTGTAGAGATTACCTAAGGGTTCTTGAAACTTTAAAACCCTCTTACGACACACAAAAACATACACACAAATTTCTTATATATTTTATAAACTTATAAAAATTACTTATAAAACTCTAGAGATCACTTAAGAATAAAATCTTTAAGAATAATAAAAATATAAACGTTCTTGAAACTTTAAAGCCCTCTTAAGAAACACTAAAACACACACACACGTTTCTTATAAATTTTACGTGCTATATGCACTAAGCTTAAATTTTAGAAGACCATGTAAATAAACATGAAAATGAATAAAATTCTTCAGCCGCTACGTACATCTCTTAGTGTCAACACTTATAAGTTAAATCCACAATGTTTGACAGTCTTCGTACAGGCAAATATGTCACAGGAGTTCTATTATGACACAGTCAACTGACAATGCTGACCCAAATTCAACTGTATACCCCACGATTAGGAAATCTTACAAATTTTAATGAAGAAAGCCCTCCTACTTTCAGTATTACTTTATTACATTATTTTAGAAGTCCTTGGTTCATATTCTCTCCACTTTTAGTTTATCACATTGTAGCTAAAAGTTATTAATGCTCAGGAATGTCCTGCTAGGAACTCAGGAGTTGGACTGGATCCCCAGTTCTCCAACTTTCTTCTTTTGAGTCCTAGGGCTCCCAACTGCCTCCCTGGGGCCGCACAGTAGGTAGATCTTCAGGCCTCACGGACTGACCCTGCTTTAAACCATCCTCCTTGGTCATTGCCACCCACCTCTTTTAATTAACTTTCAATTCCACAAATAGCAATGACTATATCCCCCTTTACCAAATATGTACATGAAAAGATAAAATCTGACCACAACCCCAATCCTAGTCTCCTCCCTCTTTCCAGGGAAACAGTTATTACTAATTTGTTACGTAACCCTTCAGATTTTTCCCTATGTATCTCTAACGCATATTTGAACAAATGTGGATACTTACCTGAGACACACAAACACACCTGCAACTCTATGCATGGCATGCAAGGCTCTACACAGTATGGCCCAGCCTACCTCTGACTCCATCTCCCACACGTCTGCCATGCTTATTCCACTAATCACAGGGCCTTCATGCCCTTCCTCCAAAATTCCAAGTCTTTACAATTTCAATTAATCATATCATTTTAAAGTGAGGAAGACATACAAGAGAAGGCCACTGTCCGCCCTACCACTGCCCTATATATACCCAAAGACTTCACCCTTCCCTGAGCAGTGGCCGAACGAGGGATGGGCACCCAAGGGCAGCCAATCGAGGCTAACCAGAACTGTAAGGCCCGGGGAACAAAAGGAGAGAGCAAAAAGTGCACTAGGCAAGATTCTCACTCTAAGGTATTTAAACTAAAACACGGTGGACGACAGCCAAAGCTTAAAGCTCATTTGAAATCTGAAATCAAAAAGACATGACGGCCAAGCTAGAGCAGAAGTTACACAGGGTGACAGTGAATAAACCGAGAAGGCTGCATCCAGTGCACACAGCACAGAGAACAAAGCAAACCTACAGAAAGCAGCAGAGATAGCTCGAAGTTCAGTTTTCAGGAAGACAAGCAATGCCGCCGATTTTTGTCTGTGGGTTCCCATTTCATCTCCGCACCTGTGTGATAACTGCCCCGTTCTCCTTCTTGGGTCTATTTGAGTTCATGCTCTTTTCAGTAAAAAGAGTCTCTTGCTACATTTTCAATTAGAACCAGATCTACATCCTGGCATGCTCCAGCATCACACAGTATAAGCCGCCTGTATGCCTTTTCCTGCTAACACTGCTCATGCCAGACCAGTCGCTCCATCACATCTTCTGAAATATTCCTTGTCTGGCAAGAGAACCACCTAACAGCCCAGCTTTATCTACCTCCTGAAATCAAAAGACAAAGAAACTTACGAGCCCCGTATTTTCTGATGTAGAAACTACAGATTCAGTTATCTTGTATTACATAATACATTTTGTTTCACCCATAATTGATAAAATGAATGAAATCAAAGACTCTAAGATTTTATTTATTTTTTTAAAGATTTTATTTATCTATTTGACAGACAGAGATCACAAGTAGGCAGAGAGGCAGGCAGAGAGAGAGGAGGAAGCAGGCTCCCCGCTGAGCAGAGAGCCCGATGTGGGGCTCGATCCCAGGATGCTGGGATCACGACCCGAGCTGAAGGCAAAGGCTTTAACCCACTGAGCCACCCAGGCGCCCCAAAGACTCTAAGATTTTAGAAAGAACTTATTAATAATGAGCTTTCAGAATAAGAGGTGCTTGACACAAGTACCATTAAGAGCCAATTTTAAAAAACTTTTAATTAAGAGGAAGGCTGGAAAAAATGCTAGCCACTGCATTGGAGGTACTAAGAATATAAATGCTGATGAGCACTGAAAAGGATGTAGGACCTCTGCAGCAGATTCAGATCTAATTTTTGCATCTTATATAAAAGAACCCACTATAGACTGTTTACAGTAAGTCCCCCTTGAAACTTTCAAAATTTACTGTTACATACTTTTTAACCATTAACCTCAACTGGTACCCTTTGCTAGACTAAAAAGCCTTCAAAATCTTCCATTTTATTCTATTAATGGTTATACTGTGCAGATTCATTCTCCAAATGTAAGATGTCATTTTAATCCCTAACTCTCCTCAAACACTCTTCCCCTTGCATCCTACAGAACCCACTATTCAAATCTCATCTCATCTAAGTGGGCATCTCACAGCATTTGGCAGAGCCGCTTCGTCCCCACTTCAGGAAAACATGTGACTTTGAGACACCACACTCGTCTGGTTTTCCTTCTGTCCCAGGAGTTGCTCTTTCTCTTCACCCTGACACGCAGATGTTGATCTGCCCCCACCAATGATCAGAGGTCATCCCTCTACCCCACTTCACGTGCAATTGGTTCACTCTGGATTCTCCTCCTGCGTGATGCCTTCCAAGAGCCCAGGAACTTAAGCACCATAACATTAATGATTTACATCATTTTGCCATCCTGGTTTCTCTAGAATTTTACATCTAGCTGCCTACTTAAGGTCTCCACTTAAACATCTAGTACTGTTCTCAATGTTCATATCAGAAGTAAATCTCTTGATACCTCCTTAAATGTGCTACTCCCTCAGTAAATACCACCGCCATTCACCTAGCTTCTCAGGCCAAAAACCTCAGCATCATCCTCTTTCTAATTTCTTAATCTAATCTATGAACTGGTCTTTATAGCTCTGACCCCAAAATATACTTTGGACCGGTTCACGCTTCCCATCCCCACTGTTACACGACTCCAGCTGAAGTCACTAGCACCGCCTGCCTGGGCCGGGTGCTCTTGCTTCCATTCTTGCCACAGTCTCTTCTCTACACAGCAGCCAAGTAAGACTATTAAGTGTATATTGGTTAAGGTTTTCTCCTGCCCAAAATTCTCCAGTAACTTCCCATTACAATATTACCAAAATTACTCTTCGTGGCTCGTAAGGCCATGGCCTGGGCCCTTTCTAGCTCCCTGACCTTGGAATTTACAATTCTCTACTTTCCTTCACTTGCACTCAGGTCAGCCACATTGGCTTTTTAAAAAAAAATTCTTAATTGACATATAATACACATTCAAAAATACATGAATAGTAACAAATGGTAAGTATACAGGCCCAATGAATGACCCCAAAGTTAACACGCCCATGTGCCAGAATGTAGATAAAAATGATCAGAAATTATTTTGTGTGCCCTGTCAGCCATTATTCCCTCCGTCCTTCAGGCAACCACTACCCTGGCTTCCAACAAAGTACGATTTGTGCTTTCTGGTTCTATCTCGATATGACGAGATGCACAGAGTTTAGACTATTTATCTTTCAGTCAACGCTGTGAGACTCACTCACGTGTCAGCAATTACTCTTCATCGTGCAACATTCCTTTGGATGAATAAACAGCTTATTGATCTATTCTACTATAAATAGCTTGTTAGGTTTTCAGGCTTTGGGCTACTGCCAATAACGATTCAGTGACCACTCTCATGCATGTCTTTTGGTGCACACGTGCACACGTTTTGTTTGGGTATATACCAGGGAGTAAAACTGCTAGGTCAAAGGAAACAAATTCAATTAACTTCTAAAAATAAGAGTTTTCCACAAGATGGGATTGGGAGGGAGACAAACCATAAGAGACTCTTAATCTCACAAAACAAACTGAGGGTTGCCAGGGGGAGGGTAGGCAGAGGGTGGCTGGGTTATGGACACTGGGGAGGGTATGGGATACGGTGAGTGCTGTGAAGTGTGTAAGCCTGATGATGCACAGACCTGTACCCCTGGGGCTAATAATACATGT
>ML105554.1:0-31981 GCA_003697995.1 Taxidea taxus jeffersonii | reverse complement strand
TTCTTTGACAATACCCACGGAACAATTTAACAACAGTTATCAAGTACGTCTTCAACTTTCCCTCAAATGGTTAAAAAGAAATTCTTCATAAAGGTAGGAGAGAAGAAAGAATGATAAAACAAATGTAGAAATCACAGGGAATATGAAGAATATGTAAAAGTTCTCTGTATTATTAGTGCATATTTTCTGTAAAATTTGAAGCTGTTTCACAAAAAGTTTTTAATTAAAAAAATAAATAAAAATTAAAAATAAATGTTACAAAGTAAGCAAAGCCAACAACCACAGTTATGAAAGCAGCTCACTCAGAAAGGCACACAATGGGGTGATGTGACCAAGGCTCACACAAAGAGTCATGGGTTTAAATTCTCATCAGGGACAATGAGGAAGCTCCTGCCCAGAATGAACACTGCATCACAGTATCAGAGTATGTGAGAGTCGTCTGTCATCATCATTCAGGATTATAAACAGTGCTTTGAAATAGGTACACATTTTTGTTAGAAATTTAAATAGGTTTCCATCATAATTTCATTATAGTATAAAAGTTAATATCATAACTATAAGTTTCATAATGTATCTCTGGGACCACATGCATTAGGTTTGCAGGCTGATCAGCAGTCTCCACAGTAAAAACAGACTTTATTGTGCTTCTCGCATTAATATTAATAGGCTAGTACTGCATATTAATGATACTAATATACTGATTATATAATGTTAATATATTTTAATAGACTGCAGAGATCAGCATGAGACAAAAATTTCCCTCCTGCTTTTGATGCATACTTCATATTATTTTTGGATGAAAAGGATATTCAGTAGAAACAAATAACTGAGGTAGAAATATTTACATGTTAACAGTATGCCATTCTTCAGGTATAGTTTTAAATAAAAAAGCCAGGAGGACACTTGGAAGTTGTTAAAAGAACAAATCTTGGGACACCTGAGTGGCTCAGTGGGTTAAGCCTCTGCCTTCAGCTCAGGTCATGATCCCAGGGTCTTGGGACTGAGTCCCGCATGGGCTCCTTGCTCAGCAGGGAGCCTGCTTCTCTCTCCGCCTCTGCTGCCTCTCTGCCTGCTTGTGTGCTCTCTCTCTCTCTCCTCTCTGACAAATAAATAAACAAAATATTTAAAAAATAAAAATAAAAGAATAAATCTTAAAAGCTCTCATCACAAGGGAAAAAAAATTATTGTTAACCATATGTGGTGATGGATGTTAACTTACTGTGGTAATCATTTTGCAGTATATATACATACCAAATAATTATGTTACATACCTAAAACTAATACAATATTATAGGTCAATTATGTTTCAATTTTTTTAAAATCCAGGGAATAGAAAAATCCTAGTATGTCATACTTAAAGCATACATTTGAAATAATCTAAAAATACACACCTCCTAGGTTCACACTCAAGGTTTTTTACCTCAATGAGCGCATCCCCCAATATATGCATATTTACAATTATATATGTACATGTGTCCAATATAACACATACATATCACATATATTTAAATATATATTTAATAGAAGTTTTAAAAGTTATAAGAAGCCACTTCTTTATATCATATACTCAAACAAAAAGGATTATTATAATCGGAGTACTCTTAATCAACTTCTGATTTACCAAAGATTTCCATTAATTCTGTAAAATATGTTAACTAATGTCCATATTAACTAGCATCCTGAAAGCTACTCTCTGGCTACTTTTTGATACAACTGAATACTTTTCTGATCTGCTGAGTTTACTAATGTCAGTCATAGGTATTTCCAATCTGTGCCAATTATACTTGTTATGGTAAGTAGATGTACCTTAAATATTATACATCATAAACTGATAGGAGTATAAAAATAAAGACTTGTTTCTATGAGAACCAGGTTGAATAAAGAATATGAAAAAGATAAGTCACCAAAAAAAACTGGTATATGGCAAAGAGAACAACTACTTCAGTGGCTTTATCTTTAGTAAAAAATAGTGGTACTGTTATCCTAAAACTATGATATTTATTAGGACAAAGCAAATCTGAAACAATGTTATTTCAAAAAAACCCAAACTTTTCAACATAAAAAGATACATATACCAAAGAAGTAGAAATCTAAATTTGAATAGGATGTATTAAACTGAGGATCTATCCTCTCTTAAAAATAAGATCTATTTCTTAGCTCTGTTTACTGAAAAGGTGTAGAAAAAGTTACCAGCTTAACTAGTGCCCAGACTGTTATTGCTAACTACCATTTTCTACTAAAAGTAATCAGGGCTGTCTTGGAGAAACAGCTGACTTGTAGGTCTGGGGAACACAACAAACAAGAAGAACCTAGGCATGTTCTTTACCACACAGCAAAGAAACTGTCAAAGACTTCTGGGGTACAGAAAACCAACTTAAAGGTTTCCACTCTTCTGATTTGCCTCTTCTGTACCCCCATTTTTTTCAGGGTCTCCTATAGGCTCCTTGTTCTGCCACTGGCCAATAAACATTGGGTGTTGTTTCTTTTTTTTTTTTTTTTAACATTTTATTGATCAGAGAGAGAGAGAGAGAGAACAAAAGCAGGGGGAGCAGCAGGCAGAAGGAGAAGCGGGCTCCCCACTAAGCAAGGACCCCCTCCTCCTAGATGTGGGATTTGATCCCAGGGCTCTGGGATCATGACCTGAGCTGAAGGAGACACCGAACAGACTGAGCCACCCAGCTGTCCCTGTTTTTTGTTTTGTTTTTAGGATTCCATTCTGGACTTATTTTGGTTGTCACTCTATTTCTGTCACATTTCCTTGCATAAGCTTTTCTACTGACTAATTTTCAATACAAGGCATCTCTTCTATAAGATAATGAATTCATGAAAAAATCCCAAGGTTCTGCAAAACTGCACAGTAGCTTACAGGAAAAACAGAATTTGGGCAGTCTGCTCAACACTTCGTAACTTTGTACTCTGAATGATAATAAAACTGTAAACAGTACCAGGGACCTGATTTAGAGCACCTAGTCAGGCCTCTCATTATGAACAAAGAATGTCACAGCAGATATTTAAAATGAATAAAAATAAAGTAGAAAGAACGGCAATACTTTAATCAGGGCAGGACCAACACTGCAGAGACAAAGCAGGTAGAAGCGCAGCTGTAAGTCAGTGGGGTTCCGCCCTTACACATCCAAGTGCCATGTGAAGGGAGTTCATCTTAGAGGTTGCCCAAGGAACAGGCATTTAATTAATTTTCTTAAATACAGACAAGAGAATTCCTATTCACTGTACATCAACAGAGCTAAAACTTTTTCCCGTCTAGCTGGTTACGTATTTACAGCCACCTATCCTAGCTCCCCTTGTCTAGAAAATAAGCTGCCAGGAACCAACATCTGCATCCTCTCCTAACATTATTTCACCACTTACCCAGCCCTGATGCGCTAATCCATGTTACAGAAGCCCACACCATCAAGAACACTGCCTGCAGGAGCCCCAAATTTACACTCCTTGCCCAGCAACACCCTGAGCTTCAGACTTATTTAACCAACACTTTTATTCAGACAAAATACACCCACATGGACAGTTCACAGGTGTTTCACACTTAACAAGCCCAAAATTACACTCACCTCCCTTCACCCTCCCAGCCCATACCCCCTGCCATTCTTCCCTCAAAATCCTGGTGAACAGTCCACCATTCATTCCATTGCCCAGTCTAGACCTAGAAGTCATGCTTGCCTCCTTTTCCTCTTTATCCCATGTCCAATCCCTCATCAAATCCCAAGTCTCCTCCTAAATATCTCCCATAAATCTAGTTTTTGGTTCCTTTATTATCTCTACCCTACTTTAAAACCACCATACTCTCTCACCTGGATCTCTCCAGTAACTTCGGAAACAATCTCTTTACTACCCATTCTAACCCCCTCCAATCTGTTCTTCCCACAAAAGACTCATCTATTGTCTTATCTACTTATCTGAAATGCAAGTCGGTTCGAGCCATCTCCCCATCTAAAAGCACTTAGAAGGCTCTTCCTACTGACTTCAGGATAAACTACTCAACATATCTTATAAAGAGGAGTGATCTGGCTTCTTGTTTCCCTTTTTGGCCTCAGACTTCAACCACTATCTCCATACCCCAAAACCCAGGCATACTGAACTTTACCTGAAAATGCGTTTTCTGGTAGGCTGCTCTCTTCTCATCTGCACACTGTCCTTCCACGCTGCATCGACCCCTTGCATGCTAGCGGCAACCATATCACATTTCTCCACTATTTCCAACTGTTCTTTCCTGACTGCTTATGTAACTTCCTCCAAGATGCTTCCCTTACACCATCCCCTTCACGAAAATGCACATATTCACACAGTTGAGGCTGGTACTGTTTTGTGTATTTGCAGAACACCCTTTACCCACCTCTCTAGACAGAAAGCGCTATGAGAGAAGAAACAGAAAAGAGCCTTGCTCACTATTTTATCCCCAGAGCCGAACCAGTATCGAGCACAAAGCACTTATCTAATAAATTTTGATGGCTGGGTGAAATAGTTGAAAACAATCTCAAATAATGGCTTAAGTCATAATGAGCCTTTAGCTAGTATTAAACCTAAGTCAATATATCTTTAAGAAAATGAGTTCATTCTAGGGGCAAGCAGAACTCCCCCACCTTTCTTCTTTGTGCAGTAATTGGTGCCTCAATAATGAACAGGGCCCTCCAGATCACAAATTATTCCACCCAGCGTAGTGTGTGGATGGCATGGTGGTTGGTGGGTGGTGGGTAAGCAGAGGGGCAGAGGCAGGGCTGAGGATGGCATAGGAAGGAGGTTCCTGCCACCTGACCAAGAATCTAGGGTGCTTTCACAGTTAAAAACAAAATGAACCAAAATCCTGACAAAGAGATCCACAGAAAAGGGCCAAGGAAAAAGGAACACAACCCTCTGTAGACCTGAGTACCTGCAAGTCTCTGAAAGTTGCCAAGAATATCCATTCTCCTAGAGAGTCAAAAGTTCTATTTCCCAGAACTCGGTAACTTAAGATGGTGGGTGGAGGGAGGCAGCAAAGCCAAGGTTCTGGTAGGGAAATACAAGGCCTCCCAATTCTGTACTTAGATATTCCTGGGCTAAAAGCCAAGGAGAAAAGAATAAAGTGGAGGACCAAGAGTTCTACCTTATGAGACAGACAAGGACTAAGATGGAGTTAAAAAGTATAGGAACATCTGTTAGAGGATAATCCACTGCAACTTCAAAAATACAACACAATGCTGGGACGCCTGGGTGGCTCAGTTGGTTGGGTGGCTGCCTTCGGCTCAGGTCATGATCCCAGCGTCCTGGGATTGAGTCCCACATCGGGCTCCTTGCTGGGCAGGGAGCCTGCTTCTCCCTCTGCCTCTGCCTGCCATTCTGTCTGCCTGTGCTCGCTCTCTCTCTCTCTCTCTCTCTAACAAATAAATTAAAAAAATAAAAAATTAAATTTAAAAAAAATATATATATATAACACAATGCTGACCTATGAAAAAGGCTGAGAAACTAAATGACCCTAAAAATTTACTACCAGAAATTGTGCAGCTAAAAGCCAGCCTAACTCTCTCCTAATAAGGCATAAGGAAATCATAGAGTACCATGGGAGAGAAGGAGACTCTACCCCTCTCTAGCAAGAAAGAATATAATCATCTACACTTGGAGAAAATTCAACAGTGAATACAGATAAAAAGAAAAAAATACAAGCACATATTCTACACACTTAGAAATATCCAAGGGAAATTTCCTAATTCTTCCTTGCACAGCCCCTGCAGTCTTACTAGTGTTTCATATTCTCTAATTATTTTTCCACTCTTAGTATAATTTTAAAGAAGTTTACCTGTCAATATAGTTCTTTTTATTTTTCTTCCCAGGGCAACTGCACTGCAGCACCTTTCTTTAGTTCTGATGGTAACCCTTTATCTTTGCATATCAACTTCAAGTCTACTTTCATCACACTTGCAACTGGCAGCTTCTACCCTAAAACTGCAAAGGACAAACAAGAATCACAGAGTCCACTAGGTATTTATCCAAAGGATATAAAAATAGTGATTCTAAGGGGCACATGCACCCCAATATTTATAGAAACAATGTCCACAATAGCCAAATTGTGGAAAGAGTCCAAATATCCATCGACAGATGAATGGATAAAGAAGATATGGGATACACACATACACACAGTGGAATATTAGCCATCAAAAAGAATGAAACCTCGCCATTTGCTGGGCTAAGTAGAAACTAGAGGGTCTGTGCCAAGTAAAAAAAGAGTCAGAAAGATAAATGCCATGATTTCACTCATACATGGAATTTAAGGAACAAAACAGATGAACATACTGGAAAGGAAGAAAAAAACAGAGAGGGAGGCAAAATATAAGACTCTTAACCACAGGAAAGAAGCAAGGGTTGCTGGAGGGCAGGTGGGTAGTGAGATGGTAAGAAGGGCACTTGTAATAATGAGCACTGGGTGTTACATGCAACTGATGAATCACTAAATTCTACCCCTGAAACTAGTAATATACATGTTAACTAAATTGAAATAAAAAAATAATCACAGAGCCCAATTTATATATGAGTTATACTGATGTATCTGAAATCAGGTCACCCTGACGTACACAAGCTGACTTAGCGATATGAGTATCTATCGTTAGATAAGAATGCTACAAAAAAACAAAAATTACAGGCCAATACTCTTGATGAACAGTGCAAAAATCCTCAACAAAATACAAGCAAACTCAAATCAACATTACATTAAAAGAATCACACACCATGATCCAGTGGGGTTTATTCCTGAGATGCGAGGATAGTTCAAAACATGCAAATCAATCAGTATGACATACCACATTAACAAAATGAAGGATAAAAGTCACATGATCCTTTCCATAGATAAAAATCATATGATCATTTCAACAGATACAGAAAAGTCATATATGACAAAACTCAACATTGTTTCATGATAAAAACCATCAACAATTTATGTTTGGATGGAATGTCCTCAACATAAAAGGCCATACATGACAAACCCAAAGCTAACGTTATACTCCACAGTGAAAAGCTGAAAGCTTTTCCTCTGAGATGGAGAACAAGACAAGGATATCCACCCTTGCCACTTTTTGCTTAACATAGTACTAAAAGTCCCAACCCAAGCAATTAGGCAAGAAAAATAAATAAAAGGCACCCAAATTGGAAAGGAAGAAATAAAATTGTGTTTAAGGATGACATTTAGAAAACTTTAAAGATTTCCCCCTCAAAAAAATATTAAAATAAAATAATTTCATAAAGTTTCAGGATACAAAGTTGATACATAAAAATCAGTTGTATTTTTTCTACATGCTACCACCAAACTTTCAGAAAGAGAACAATCCCATTAACAATTACATCAAAAAGAAGAAAATACCTAGAAACAAATTTAACTGACGAGCTGAAAGATACACTGAAAACTGTTAAGACATGGGTGAAAGGAATTGAAGAAGACACAAATAAATGGAAAAATATTCTGTACTCATGGATTAGAAGAATACTGTTAAAATGTCTGTACTATCCCTAGTTTGGGGTCTGTTCTTTGTACATTTTTTTTTTGTATTTCATATGTATATCCAATGTATAAAAGAAACTTCTACTCATTTGGAAAAAAAAAAGAAAAGAAAATGTCTGTACCATCCAAAGAAACCTACAGATAGCTAAGCAAGGTCGGGCCTGGTTAGTACTTGGATGGGAGAAACCTACAGATACAATGCAATCCCTAATAAAATTCCAATAGCATTTTTCACAGAAATAGAACAATCAAAGTTTGTTCAGAACCACAAAAGACCCAAACAGCCAAAACAAACTTGAGAAAGGACAATGACGGAGACATCACCCTTCCTGATTTCAAACTGTACTACAAAGCTGTAGTGATCAAAACACAACAGTACTGGCATTAAAAAAAAAAAAAAAGCCACATAGATCAAATGGAAAATAGAGAACCCAGAAATAAAGCCACATACATATGGTCCATTAATTTTCAACACAGGAGGCAAGAATATACAATAGAGAAAGGACAGTTACTTCAATAAAGGGTGCTGGGAAAACTGGATAGCCACATAGAAAAAAATGAAACTGGACCCCTATCTTACAGCATACACAAAAATCAAGTCAAAATGGATTAAAGAATCTAAGACCCGAAACCATAAAACACCTAGAAGAATACATGGGTAAACTCCTTGATACTGGTCTTGGCAAAGATTTTTTAGATATGACACCAAAATGAAGGCGACAAAAGCAAAACAAACAAGTGGATTACTAAAACTAAAAGCTTCTCCTCATCAAAGGAAACCACCAACAAAATGAAAAGACAACGTATGCACTAGGAGAAAATATTTACAAACCATATATCCCATAAGGGCTTCATATCCAAAATACACAAGGAATTCCTATAACTCAATAGCAAAACAACCAACAATTTGATTAAAAAATAAACTGAAGAGACATTTTCCCAAAGAAGACATACAAAATGGCCAGAAGGTACACAAAAAGGTGTTCAACATCAGTAAAATCAGGGAAATGTAAATCAATACCACAGTGGGACATACCATATCCCATTACCTCACATACCCCATACCTCACACCTGCTAGAACGTCTATTATCAAAAAGACAAGGAGGCTCAGTTGGTTAAGCATCTGCCTTTCGCTCGTGTCATGAGCCCAGGCTCCTGGGATCAAGTCCTGCATCAGGCTCCCTGCTCAGTGGTAAACTTCCCTCTCTATCCCCGCTCCTGTGCATGCACTCTCTCTCACTTTCTCTCTCTCAAAAAAATAAAAAAATAAAAAGACAAGGGATAATAAATACTAGCAAGGATGTGAACATGTGAAGAGAAGAGAAACCTAGAACACTATTGGTGGGAATGCAAACTGGTACAGCCACCGTGAAAAAGAGTATGGAGGGATTCATTGAGAAATCAAAACAGAACTACCATATGATCCAGCAAGTCCACCTCTGGACAACATCGAAAGAAAACAAAATCTCCAAGTGTTATCTACACGCCCATGCTCACTGCAGCAATATTCACAGTAGTCAGGTTATGAAAACAACTATCTACCCGCAGATGAATGGATAAAGAAAATGTGTATGTGCATGTGTGTGTGTATTGGAATTTTATTCAGCCTTAAAAAAGAAAGAAATCCCGCCATTTTTGACAAAACGAAAAAATAATCTTTGAGGGCGTTACATTCAGTAAAATGAGTCAAAAAGAAAAAGATAAATACTGAACAGTATCACTTACATGTGGAACATTAAAAAAAAACAGTCTAACTCATAGAAACAGAACAGAACAGTGGTTGTCAGAGACTGGGGGGATGGGGCAAATAGGAGAGACTGGTAAAAGGGTACAAAGTTTTGGTTATAAGATGAATAAGGTCTGAGGTGGGAATCCTTTCACAATGTACTCATGTACCAAACCATCACACTGTATACTTTAAGTATATTAAAACTTTACAAGTCAATAAAAACCTGAAAAAAAGGACAATAAACATTATGTCTAATCATAATAATTATGATTCCTATGTCTATCATCAAAATATTCTGACTCACTGGACAAAGATTGGTCATTCTAAAGTCATTCTTTTAGAGAGAGAATAGCTTAGCATATATATAAGCCTTTTTCAAGGCTTTGTTAATGACTTCCTATTTCATCTTTTGAAAGCTTCTTGGACTTTCCATTTAAAAAATGGCATGGTCCTGGGGCACATGGGTGGCTCAGTCAGTTAAGCGTCTGCCTTCATCTCAGATCACGATCCCAGGGTCCTGAGATCAAGCCCCACACTGGGCTCCCTGCTCAGCAGAGTCTGCTTCTCTCTCTCTACCTGTGTGTGCATTCACACGCACACACGTTCTCTCTCTCTCGAGCTCTCTCAAATAAATAAAAATCTTAAAAAATTAATTAAGTTAAATAAATAAAAATGGCATGGCCTAAGGGCACTCTCTCTCTCTCTCTGCCCCTCCCCTCCCTGTGCTTGTTCTCTCATTAAAAAAATAAAACAAATTTAAAAAATGGCATGACCCATGCATGTCTCCATGTTTTCATTATACAATGTAAACACATTAAAGCGTACTATACTATGATGTTGGCAGTGGTGGAGCAAAGTATACCACAGTAAGCTGAACTCAAAGTTTCTTCAAGAATCTTCATTAGCTAATAAAATCATTGCATCTCTTTTTTCATAAGGGCTCAGGTTCTTAAGTAACTAATATTACAAAAAAACCCAGCATTTTATAATTAAAATCATTTCTTAAATGTCATCCATTCAAGTATCACTAAAACAGATTTTTTTTTTAAAGATTTTATTTTTTATTTATTTGACAGAGATCACAAGTAGGCAGAGAGGCAGGCAGAGAAAGAGGAGGAAGCAGGCTCCCCGCTGAGCAGAGAGACCGACGTGGGGCTCGATCCCAGCACCATGGGATCATGACCTGGGCCAAATGCAGGGGCTTTAACCTACTGAGCCACCCAGGCGCCCCTAAAACAGAATATTTTTTAAAACCGAAGATGCAACTGTTTCCTCAGAGACCTTTGCAGTACCTTAATATAATTCAATCTCTGAGGACTATCAATTCTTCTCATTAAAAAAGGACATCTCGATGACATTTAGGAGTGGTTAATCTGACTCAGTAACTGAGCGCTGGTCTATTTTCCACGTGGTTAGCTTGTGTCCCACAAAGTCACGGGGGTGTTGTCTGCACTCACTATTCCCATTCCAATGCCCACTTCTCTACTCCTTTGAACATACCTCTTTCTAAAGTAAGCCTTAAAGCTTTAAATTTTCCGGGGTGCCTGGGTGGCTCAGTTGACTCAGGTAATGATCTCGAAGTCCTGGGATCAAGCCCCACATCGGGCTCTCTGCTCGGCGGGACGCTTGCTTAGCTCCCTCTCCCACTCCCCCAGCTTGTGTTCCCTCTCTCACTGTGTCTCTATCAAATAAATAAAACCTTTACCCCTCCCAAAAAAATAACTTGAAAATTTCCATTATTTTGATCACAAAGCCCTGTGCTAGCAGCATCTTACCACTTTGGGAGACACAATACCATATTGCACCCATGTTTTGAGTTGGCTTGGGGGAGCTAACCTTATTTCTACTGTCAAATGCATTGTGGTGAGGGAGAAGAAAAGAAGGAATGGAGAAAAGAAGAAAGGAAGAAAGAAATGTGGAAGTTCTTTATTTTTTTTAAAGTTCTTTAAATCGAGTTCAGTTGAGAGGGAAATATGGGTGGCACTATGCATATGGAGTAAAAATTTAAACACTGTTCTGTTCTATATCTACCTAAAATTAATATTGGTTTTTAATCATTTGTCTATATATATTAACTTGAGAAAATATGAATTCAGATATTTAAAAATAAGGGGGAAAGGAATTAAAAATCTTTCTGCAAAACAGAATGAACTATTCTTTTGTATTTTTATTCATAAAAAATTGTTTCTCTCTTGCAGAAACACTGGAATGACATAACCTTAAATAATTTTGATCAACCAAGTGAAGCAGCACACAAGATGGGATTGGGAGGGAGACACCATAAGAGACTTTTAATCTCACCAAACAAACTGAGGGTTGCTGGGGGGGTAGGGGGGTAGGGATAGGGTAGCTAGGTTATGGAAAAAAATAAAAATTAAAATTAAAAATAAATAAAAATAAGAAAATTTTAAAAAGAAACATTCATTTTTTTTACTTTACCAAAGACCAAAATATTGAGTAAATGTTCAAATCTGAAATCTGAAACATAATGGAATCTAGCCATCCCATCTACTAAATGCTGTGCTATTTACTCTTCATAATAGATAACAAAAGATGATAAAAACGATTATTGTCCTTGATAGAAAAAACTTTTTCTGTAGTAAAAAGAAAAAAATAAATAAAAAGCTCTATGGTGCCATCTTTTGGACTGTTCAAGTTTCCTTAACAAAATTCTTTCTTACCTTATGAGAAACAATTTATTGATCAGTATCAAGATAAGAATAAACAATTACCATCTGTACACCTTAAGCCATATTTGCTCTTATTCTATACTTCTGTATTAGGATTCAAAGATATATTTATATGAAACAATTTTATATAACACTAAAATTCTACTAACAATTCTGAAAATAAAGGATTTTTAATACACACTACATGTTCTCAGCACTTGTGGTAGTGGTTCCTAAAGTGAGTCACCCCCACTATCAGGAGCATCATCATCTGGGAACTTTTCAGAAATGCAAATTCTTGGACCTTCAAAGGACACTTCAAAGGGACTAAAGTGGAATGAAGGTGGGAGGAGTCTGCATTTCAACAAGCCCTCAAAGTGATTCTGATACAAACAATGTCCCAGGGGATTTTGAAGGTCCACAGATAATCCTGACCCACACACTAGTTAAGAATCACTAGTAGATCAGCAGTTCATAACCTCAGCTACGCACTGGGATCACCAAAGAGCTCTCAAAACACCGGGGTCCCATTCCAGTACCTGATTTAATAATTCTGTGAGGTGAGTAAAGCCTGGGCACTAGAACTTTTAAGTGTCCCAAGGGATTCTAAAATGCAGCCAAGGCTGAAAGCCGATATCTAAAGCATTATATATTTTTTAACTTTATTTATTTATTTGACAGAGAGACAGAGATCACAAGCAGGCAGAGAGGCAGGCAGATGTGGGGGAAGCAGGCTCTCTGCTGGGCAGAGAGCCCAATGCAGGGCTCGATCCCAGGACCCTGAGACCACGACCTGAGCCGAAGGCAGAGGCTTAACCCACTGAGCCACCCAGACGGCCCGAAAGCATTATATTTTCAAAAGGAAGCGTTTACTAAGTCTTAGATTAAGCATAGTTTGAATTGAGACATGAAAAGTTGGCCTTTAGGTGCGCCTGGGTGGCTCAGTGGGTTAAAGCCTCTGCCTTCAGCTTGAGTCATGATCCCAGGGTCCTGGGATCCAGCCCCGCACCCACAGCCAGCCCTCTGCTCTGCAGGGAGCCTGCTTCTCTTCCTCTCTCTCTGCCTGCCTCTCTGCCTGCTTGTGATCTTTGTCTGTCAAAAAAATAAATAAAATCTTAAAAAAAAAAAAAAAAGTTAGCCTTTAAAACCATGATACACTCAAAATACCACTACAAAAAAAAAAAAAAAACTGGTTCACTTCAGGTCTGTAAACCTTACATTTTCAAAGGATAGATAAGATGTCCATTACTTAGAGCAGGACTGTTTTAATAAATAAATACTGTGCATTCCTGGTTGTTGAGATGGTTTAAAAAAAAAAAAAAGAGGACAATGATAGACTTTGCCCTTATAGACCTTCTAACATATTTGAGCATATTTCATAATAACAAAGTATAAATGCCAAATTTGAAGTACAGATTGAATCCAGAAGTCAATGGAGGAAGAAATCACATCTAATCATAGCAGTATTTAGGATGGTCACAACATGGATTAGAACTTCATTCTAAGGATGAATTACATATAGAGTGCAAAGCACACAGGTGGGCAGAACTGATGGGAGAAAAGACACATAGGGGTTGTTGGGTTTTTTTGGAGGGGAGGAAGGGTCCGATAATACGGAATATAAAAGAACCTTGCTCACTGAGGGATTTCTCATGACTTGACTATTTTGTCAATTTTCCCTAGGATGGTACATAACTGGTACCATTCTAGAAACACAGGACAAATATGAGGGAAGTTAATTCATTACATACAATGGATGCCTGGTGGCATGGTTTTCACACTTAACATGACCCAGAATCACTTGGAGGGCTTGTTAAAACAGACCGCTGGGCCCCACCCTTAAAGTCTGACTCTGGGGTAGGGCCCCAGAATGTGTATTTCTAACAAACTTTTAAATGCTGCTGATACTGCTAGTGCAAAAATAACACCTTGAAAACCACTGCCTTAGGGCACTAAAACTTAATTCTCTGGTGGTATTCTCATTAAGGCTGACATGAAGTGTATTTTCATTTTTATTCTGAAGGTCATTCGTACTCATTAAATAGAGAAAACAGACCACTAGAAAGAAGCAGCATCATCTTTACTCCCTCTATTCAAGACATTATCTTGATCTGTTACAGTCTTCTCTTTAGAAATAAATGGAGAGGGGCGCCTGGGTGGCTCAGTGGGTTAAGCCTCTGCCTTCCGCTCAGGTCATGATCCCAGGGTCCTGGGATCGAGCCCCGCATCAGGCTCTCTGCTCTGCGGACAGCCTGCTTCCTCCTCTCTCTCTCTGCTTCTCTACCTACTTGTGATCTCTGTCTGTCAAATAAATAAATAAAATCTTTAAAAAAAAAGAAGAGAAATAAATGGAGTATTCTTGACTGTAACATACATAGGAATATATGCAAACACTGTACCAACTGATACATGTCAGTCATGGAGGCCAAAAAGCACGGCCAATTCACTCAGATGTAATATGACACAGAAGTAATTCTTCTCAGGCTCCTATGAAAAATGGAATTTCTGCTCATTGACAGTACAAAGGGCAGCTCACCGATCCTTTCATACCAACATTAGTCTTGTGCTATTAAACTTGAGTGATCTCTTGGTCAACTAGACCAAGTATTTATTGAAATATTTTCAACAATGGTATGTCAGCAACATACTTTCTAAGCCCTTTCCTTTCTGAAAAAATTCTTTTACAATTATACTAAAGGACAACTTGGTTGGGTAGGAAACTCTTGAGTCTTAATGACTTTATCTCACAACTTTCTCAAACCATTGACTTCTGGCACTTAGTGTAACAAACTCTGAAACCAGAATTGGTTTACATTCCTTGGTATATGACTTGTATTCACTGACTACTCCTTCACCCCTACTCCCTGGCGTGAACACTTACAGGTTTTTTCCCTTAAAGCTTATAATTTAGAAAAACTTACCTAAGCTTTTATCTAAATGTGGATCTCTTTTCAATGATTTTATCTGAAAGAGTGTGTTTCCCTTAATTATATATAGTGCAGGTTTGAGAGTTTTTTGTTTTTAAATTAAAGAAAGTCATCTTTATTTTTTTTTAAAGATTTTACTTATTTATTTGAAAGAGATCACAAGTAGGCAGAGAGGCAGGCACAGAGAGAGGAAGGGAAGCAGGCCCCCTGCTGAGCAGAGAGCCCGATGCGGGGCTCGATCCCAGGACCCTGGGATCATGACCTGAGCTGAAGGCAGAGGCTTTAACCCACTGAGCCACCCAGGCGCCCCAAAAGTCATCTTTATATCAAGCCATTATTTTTATTCCAAGTTCGTAATTTACTTTCCATGAAATACTCTTTTGCTGGGTTCCCAATATCCTTCTTTTGCATTCATTACCTCAAAATGTTTCTGCTTACCATTTTCATCCTTGTCCTTTTACAGTTAGTGCTTTTCAAGTTTGTCCTCCACGGATACAGCTTCATGATCTATAATATTAAATTCACCTTCTAATCTATTGGCCGAAGGGGAATATCAGTTTTGCTACTCCCCTCATCCTTCCTTATGTTCCCTTTTGCCCTTTCATCTGAGCTCACTGTCTCCTGATGGGCTGTCTTCGCTATTTCATGAAAGCTGTATCTTTTCCCTGTTATTAAGTATGCCCAATGTTGTTTTTATTTTCATTTTCTCCAGGTTCCTTGCACATTCACAAGGCAGCTGTTCCTCCAACATTCAATTTTTTTCCTTCCTCTTATTCTGCAATATTTTTTCAGGGATTTTTTTTTTTCAGTCTTTTCCTCATGAGAACATTTCCTTGACAAAGAAAGTATGATCCACTCATGTTCAGTATACATTAACAAGCCAAGAGGTACACCTTGCCCCTTGATCCTGCTTTCTAACTACATCTGCTAGTGGAATCCTTTCCCATAATGACATGCAAGATCTACACAACTCCCAGTGCCCAAGAGACTTTATCTAGTTTGATTCTATCAGAAAAAGAGGGGGACTTCTTATATTCCCAATGACTAATCTCTGAAACTTTGAAACTTCAGCCTCCTACTACCTATTAAATCCTACCTTTTCCTGCCACGAAGGCCCATTTTGACTTCTCACTTCTTTAAAGGCTTGTCTTTGGTATAGCTAGTATCACACAATTTTCCCCTTTTCAGTCATTATTTCATGTTTTTCCAACTCTACATCAAATTATTCAAGGCCAGAAACATTTAAGACTTCTTTGTAATTATACAGACATAAAAGAAATACTTTGTCGGGGCGCCTGGGTGGCTCAGTGGGTTAAAGCCTCTGCCTTCGGCTCAGGTCATGATCTCAGGGTCCTGGGATCGAGTCCCACATCGAGCTCTCTGCTCAGCAGGGAAGCCTGCTTCCTCCTCTCTATCTCTGCCTACTTGTGATTTCTATCTGTCAAATAAATAAATAAAATCTTTAATAAAAATTTTAAAAAATAAAAAAAAAAGAAATACTTTGTCAATTGATAAGAAATGCAGTTTTTCAGAGAACTTCATAAAGTATCCAGACACTTTCACTAAGGTGGGATTTTGTGCAACAGACATAAGTTAGGCAAACATACCTCCAAGATTCAGACTAAAAATCTCTTAACATTCCAGTTTCTTTTCTGAAGCTGTTGCAAGCCGTCAGTTTACTTAGAAATAGAAAAAGTGTTCTTTGTAACAACAGTAACAAAAAATTCAATCCATTCTGTTAAAAAAAGCTTGCTAATTCAAGAAGCTAAAGTAGTATATAACTTAATTAAGAACATATTCTTGGGGCGCCTGGGTGGCTCAGTGGGTTAATGCCTCTGCCTCCGGCTCGGGTCATGATCTCAGGGTCCTGGGATCGAGCCCCACATCCGGCTCTCTGCTCAGCGGGGAGCCTGCTTCCTCCTCTTTCTCTGCCTGCGTCTCTGCCTACTTGTGATCTCTGTCTGTAAAATAAATAAAAAAAATCTTAAAAAAAAAAAAAAAAAAGAACATATTCTTTTGGGTGAAGATCATCTAAAAGTATTATAAGCAAATATTATATCCTAAACCTGCAAAGATCCAAAATACAAACAGGATTTTGTTTCAGTGGGTTCTACGATATTATATTCATTGCCTCCCTTCTGATCAGTAATGATTAATTTATTTTTAACAAACTCACATATCAATGAGGAGAGTAAGACAGTCTACTTACCCCACCCATTGTAATTCCATGAATAAGAGCAACATACGGTTTCCGGCAAGAACCTAAAAAAAAAAAAAAAAAAAAAAACCCAAAGCTATAATTAATTATGATGTTTAAAATACATTCACTTTTCCAAAAATCTCATGTTACGTGAACTCTGAATATTGTCTTTAGGAAATTTTTGCAAGAAATACCAAAGAGGCTAAATATATGGCTTCTAAAATAGGTTCTTTTTAAAATGTCAATCCCGACACAATCTTGGTCATCTATTATCATTTAACAACTCAACACTTCAATCTAAAACAAATGAAAGCCTTTTATAGCTCAGCTATTAAAAAATATAATTAAGATTTGCCTTCTAGGGGCACCTGGGTGGTTCAGTGGGTTAACGCCTCTGCCTTCAACTCAGGTCATGATCTCAGGGTCCTGGGATGGAGCCCCACATCGGGCTCTCTGCTCAGCGGGGAGCCTGCTTCCTCCTCTCTCTCTGCCTGCCTCTCTGCCTACTTGTGATCTCTGTCTGTCAAATAAATAAATAAAATCTTTAAAAAAAATAAAAAAAAAAAAAAGATTTGCCTTCTAAGCCATGGATATTTATATACACAGTTGTATTTTTAATGAACATAATCTGTTTTCAATACAAAGAGAAGTGCCACATATAGTAAAAAGCAAGGACTAGGAGTTAGGAGACACAGATTCTGGTCTCATCATTGTCATTAACTGGCAAATCCACTATATTCGATATGTATACTGGCATGAGATACACACACACACACTGGCAAGTCAATATATATACTAGCATTAGGTATATTCACGTTCATACACACACAAGTTAATGTATATGTGCATATCATATATATGTATATGATTTATAGGTAAGTTTCATCTATTAAATAATGAGATTTATTTTTTTTTAAGATTTTTATTTATTTATTTGTCAGAGAGAGAGAGAGAGCAGGAGCGAGCACAGGCAGACAGAGTGGCAGGCAGAGGCAGAGGGAGAAGCAGGCTCCCTGCCGAGCAAGGAGCCCAATGTGGGACTCGATCCCAGGACACTGGGATCATGACCTGAGCCGAAGGCAGCTGCTTAACCAACTGAGCCACCCAGTCGTCCCAAATAATGAGTTTTAATATATGGCCTCAGAAGTGCCTTTCAGCTCAAAAATTGTTAAGTTTTACTGTGTTCTTTCCCTTTTTTCTTTTTCCTCTGAGAGAGGAAGTTGCTTATAACATAACAAAAATGTAAATCACTGAAATTCTGTTACTGCTTGTTGCCAATATTACTTCCTTACTGAAGACCAATACAAAAATTCAGTTTTTCTGGCTTCAGTTTGGACTTTTTTTTTTTTTTATTGAAGTACAGTAGACACACAATGTTAGTTTCAGGTGTACAACAGAGTAATCCCACAAGGTTATATACATTATGTTATGCTCCCACACGTGCAGCTACCACCTGTCACCGTGCAACGCCATTAGAATCGTACTGACTATATCCCCTGTGCAGTGCCTTTTGTTCCTGTGACTTATTCATGCCATAAGGCGAAGACTGTATTGCTCACTCCGCTCCTCACCCCCTTCACTACCTCTCCCCTCCCTTCCCCTCCAACAATCATCAGTTTGTTCTCTGTATTTACAGGTCTGTTTCTGCTGTTTATTCATTTTTTAGATTCCACATATAAGTGAAATATATGATATTTTTCTTTCTCTGACTCATTTCACTTAGCATAACATCCTCTGGATCCATCCGTGTTGTCACAAATGACAAGATCGCATTCTTTTTTATGGCTGAGTAATATTCCCAAGCAATGCGGACGGATAAAACTGCAGTTTAAATCCATCTAGCAGTTCTGTAAATATTTCCAGTTTGCCAAACAAACCATCAAGTCCTAATTCTAGAATGAGTTTCATCCTAATTTCATATTTGCAAGTTTGTAACTTCTATAGCCTTCAATCTTGAATTATAATTCCCTTCAATCTTGAACTATAATTCCTTAGGAAACTATAATTCCCTAAAAAATACAGAAAGAAATTTCTCTATTGATTGGGATAGAGACATATACACACACCCCATTTCAGCTATATATATATATACATATACATATATATATATTTCAGATATAAAATATTAGAAGCTAACTAATGCAGGGAATAAAGCCAGAATCTGTCACATTCCTTATTAAACAAAATATATCATTATAAGGTATAGAAATTAAACCTTGAAGGCTTTCTCTCTGTATATTAATATTTAACCAAACTCCTTAAACTTCTTAGTTTTCTGCCATCCCCTTTTATTTAGTATAGAACTGCACTAATATTGTAGCTACTAGCCAAATATAATTATTGAAATTAAAATTACAATTAAGTAAAATTTAAAATTCAGTTTCTTGCTCACACTAGTCTCGTTCAAGTTCTCATTAGCCACATGAAGAAGCCACTCTAAGTAAACCTGATATGTAAAATTTTAGACTTAAAGAAGTGAGAGATGTTCATTCAATCTGGCTCACTGAGGGACACCTGGGTGGCTCAGTGGGTTAAAGCCTCTGCCTTGTGCTTGGGTCATGATCTCAGGGTCCTGGGATCGAGCCCCGCATCGGGCTCTCTGCTCAGCGGGGAGCCTGCTTCCCCTTCTCTCTCTGCCTGCCTCTCTGACTACTTGTGATCTCTCTCTGTCAAATAAGCAAATAAAATATTTGAAAAAAAAAATCTGGCTCACTGAGCTAAATCAAGAAATAGCCTCTTTTCCCCACTCTTATTTCAAATACATAGTAATTCTATGAAAAAAAAATTGTGATGTATATCCAAGTTCAAAGCCAAACAAAGGAAATCCACCAGTGCCAGACATCGACATCGGCCACAGCAACTTCTTTCAATACACATCTCCAAACAAAAGGAAGCAAAAGCTAAAATGAACATTTTAGACTTCATCAAGATAAAAAGCTTCTACACAGCAAAGGAAACAGTCAACAAAACAAAGAGGCAACCCATGGAGAATGAAAGAAGGATATTCACAAATGACGTTACGGACAAAGGGCTGATATCCAAGATCTATAAAGAACTCCTCAAACTCATACCCAAAAAAACAGACAATCATATCAAAAAATGGGCAGAAGACATGGACAGACACTTCTCCAGTGAAGACATACAGATGTCTAATAGACACATGAAAAAATGTTCATCACCACTGGCCATCAGGGAGATTCAAATCAAAATCACACTGAAATACCACTACACCAGTTAGGATGGCAAAGATTAACAAGGCAGGAAACATCAAATGTTAGAGAAGATGTGGAGAAAGGGGAACCCTCTTATACTGTTGGTGGGAATGCAAATTGGTGCAGCCACTTTGGAAAACAGTGTGGAGACTCCTCAGAAAATTAAAAATAGAGCCACCCTATGGCCCAGCAATTGCACTACTGGTATTTACCCCACAGATACAGACGTAGTGAAAAGAAGGGCCAAATGCACCCCAATATTCATAGCAGCCATGTCCACAATCACCAAACTGTGGAAAGGGCCAAGATGCCCTTCAACAGATGAATGGATAAAGAAGATGTGGTCCATACATACAATGGAACATTACTCAGCCATCAGAAAGGATGAATACCCAACTTTTGCATCAGTATGGATGGGACTGGAGGAGATCATGCTGAGTGAAGTCAAGCAGATAAAGTCAATTATCATACAGTTTCACTTACTTATGGAACATAAGGAATAAGATGGAGGACAATAGGGGAAGGAAAGGAAAAGTGAATTGAAGCAATTCGAGGGGGAGATGAACCATGAGAGACTGGACTCTGAGGAAACAATCTGGGGGTTTTGGAGGGGAGAGGGGTGAGGGGATGGGTAAACCTGGCAGTGGGTATTAAGGAGGGCACGTATTACTTGGAGCACTGGGTGCTGTACATAAATGATGAATTTTGGAACACTGCATCAAAAACTAATGATGTATTTTATGGTGACTAACATAACACACAAAAAAAAAACAAAAAAACAGGACGCCTGGGTGGCTCAGTGGGTTAAGCCGGCATCGGGCTCTCTGCTCGGCAGGGAGTCTGCTTCTCCCCTCCCCTCTCTGCCTGCCTCTCTGCCTACTTGTGTGATCTCTATCAAATAAATAAATAAAATCTTAAAAAAAAAAAAAACCCACCAGTGCCCGAAAAACTCAAAATCAATAGCTGAGTGAAGCTATAGCCAGTGACTGTGAGCGAATGTGTATGTTTTGAGTCAGAAATAAACTCTGGCCCACATAACTTATGAAATGGACTATCTGCATAAAAACTCATCCTAAAGAACTTTTAGATTCGCAAAACGTGAGTAGAAAAACTATCTGCTGAGCCAGGAAGTCAATAAATTCCTTCTAAGAAAGGGAGAGAAAAAGCCAAAGAAAGTGGATATTCAAGCAGATAATAAGTACCACCACTACCACTGAACAAAAAAACCAAAACACCCTTAACAAATTGGTAATAGAAGTAATAGGGGCGCCTGGGTGGCTCAGTGGGTTAAAGCCTCTGCCTTTGGCTCAGGTCATGATCTCAGGGTCCTGGGATGGAGCCCCGCAGGCTCTCTGCTCGGCAGGGAGCCTGTTTCTTCCTCTCTCCCTGCCTGCCTCTCTGCCTACTTGTGATCTCTGTCTGTCAAATAAATAAATAAAATCTAAAAAAAAAAAAAAAGAAGTAATATCTGCAACTTGGTAAAAAAGTACCTACAAAAAGATTATACTAAAAATTGAAAGTTTAAAACTTTCCTATGGACATCAGAAATAAGACAACATACAATCATTCAACATTACAATAGATGTCCCAGCCAAAATATAAGAAAAGTCATAATATAAAGACTGGAAGGACAGAAGTGAAAAAAATTATGTACAGATGGTGTAATTGCCCATGTAGCAAAGCCAAGAGAATCTACAGAAATATCATCAGAATCAATTTCAGCAGGGTTACAGGATGTAAGAACAAACTTTAAAATCTAAAGCACTTCAATATGCCAAAAACAGTAAATTACAAAATGTGACAGTAAAATTACCATTAAATATACTAATTTTAAAAAGTAAGCTACCTAAGAATAAAACTTAAAAAAAAAAAACCAGGAAGAAACTTATTTATGGATAAAGTTACAAAACATTATTAAAGGGCATAAAAACTCAAATCTGATTAAAAGTTCCAAACTTGTTTAAGGTGACAGTTACACAAGTTTACTAAAAGTTATTGAATTATATATTTGAACTGGGTGAGTTTTATGGTATGTAAATTATGATTCTGTAAGTTTTTAAGTCTGCATAAATAAAGAGATATGCTGCATGTATGGATGAGAAGACTCAATGGAGAAGATGTCAATTCACCCTAAATTAATTTATAATTGTCATCCCAATCAAAACTTCAGTGGAATCTTCTGTGGAGCCAGAAAAAATAATTCTAAAACTCATTCAGAAGATCAAAACCCCAAGAGCAGCCAAGACAATTCTAAAAGAAAACAAGGGCAACTTAAACTACCAGACAGAAACATATCTTAAAGTTGTAATAATTTTGACATTGTAGTTTCATCATAAGTACAGACCAGTGAACAAGTGGCCCAGAAACAGACCAGGTCACATCTTAAGAACTCGATGTACAACAGAGGTATCACTAAAATCAGTAAAAAAGACATGAACTTTATAATAAAAGGCATTACAACCTCTGGCTTTCTGGCTGAAAAATAAAAAGTTAAATGACATCACATGCAAAAAATAATTTCAAGTATGTTAAAGACTTAAAGTAACAAAATACTGAAGCTATTAAAAGAAATATGGGGACATCTTAAAAACCTTAGTGTTATTAAGTGGATTTTTTTTAATGCAAAAAAGCAGAAATCATGTAGGAAAACAATGGATACATTTCAACTCATCAAATAAAAACTTGTATATACCAAAAGATAACTTAAAGTAGCAGAGAGAAGTGTTCTTATAGTGCATGCCATCTACATAAGTGAGGGATCCAGAATATATAAAAACATAGACCATCAGTAAGACATAGACCAACATTAAGATGAACTAAGGATGAGAAGAAAATCTAAACGATTACTTAACACAAACACCTTCTATCTTACCAATATTCAACGAAATGCAAATTAAAGTCACAATATCAGACATGCAAAGTCTAAAACAAAAAATGATGGAAAAGACATGCAGAAAATAAAATCTTACACTTTAGAGAATAACCTGGAAAAAACTAAAGACATATTAACTATGATCCATTCATTCTACTTCTATTATTTCTAGAGAAACTTTTGTACATAGACACTAACAGGACATACATAACAATCTGTACTAGTAAAATTTTGAAATAACCTATAATATCAATTAATTTAGAATAGATAAGCCCAAAGGGGTATATTTATAATACAGAATACTATGGAATAGTTACATTCCATGTTATTAAAAACTTTGAGGGGCTCCTGGTGGCTCAGTTGGTTAAGCATCTATCTGCCCTCAACTCAGGTCATGATCCCAGGGTCCTGGGATCGAGCCCCGCATCGGGCTCCCTGCTCAGTGGGGAGCCTGCTTCCCCCTCTCCCTCTGGCTGCTGCTCCCCCTGCTTGTGCTCTCTCTCTGTCAAATAAATAAGTCTTAAAAAAAAAAAGAAAGAAAGAAAACAACTTTGAGTAGTATATACAGTAAAACATTACTTGTATCAATTTCAAAAACAGAGTAATAGCATCTTTGTTCATAAATATGTTGCAAAAATATTAACTATGGTCTAGTAGGATACACTAAAAATTAATGACAATGATTACTTCTTGGGGAGAGATAACAGTTGCTTCTGGGGAAAGAAAAAAATAAGGAAAGCACCAAAGTGGACTGAAGTTTAAAACCTGTAATATTATATTTCTTTCAAATAAATCTTACAACATCAAGCAAAAATAAAATATTAATGTCTGTTAATTCTGGCTGATAGGTACATAACTATTACGTTATTCTCTGCAATTTAATGTTTGAAACACACGTTTGATAAAAGTACTGCCTCAATTCCAGTGAACTCTGGAATATCAACTATGAAGACCCTCTCATCCCAGAGTTCCTCAAGAATTAAGAAATGGTATTTCATTTTACAGAGAAAATGGCGATCCAGGTTTTTGGTTTTCCAAGAAAGTCAGTCATGTGATCAGAATCCATGTTTTCATATTTGTTGTAGGACAAACAGTAATTAAATATAGCTTACTAACATTGAAGTGTGAATTGTCCTGGAATGAGCCAAATAATCAGCTTTATTTACACCTGACATAGTCTATAAAAAAGTAAATAAGAGTGTCTACTGACACATTTTTAACAATTAACACTGTGTGGCTTATTTCTTGATTCTATTTTCAAAGCTCTCAGTGGAACACACATACCAATGGCATTGTTCAGCATATATTCTTCTCTAAAGAAATCTTGAGCTATCTTCTGGTTTGCCTTCCCAGCTTCAGAGATTACTACAAGAAAAAAAAAAAAAAATGAAGGACGGCAAGGAAAAAAAAGAAGGATTACAAATTTCTTTAAAAGTGCTTTCTAGTGGGGCGCCTGGCTGGCTCAGGTGGTAGAGCATGCCGACTCTTGATCTCAGGGCTGTGAGTTCAAGCTCCATGGTAGGAATAGAGATTACTTAAAAATAAAATCTTAAAAAAAATGCTTTCTAGTTAATACAGTCGAGAATAAATTTAAAACACTGTGATATTAAGTACTGGGGAAACTCTAGAATGGTTTGTTAAAAGTTTTGAAGTGTCCATGCCACAGACACAGCCCTAGAGTCATAGCCTAATGTCAAAACTTCAAAGCAAAAGTTCCTAAGGACTTCTTACAAATTGTTACACCTAATTTAGAACTTATAAATTGCTACAAAATTCATTCTCTTTTCTGTAGCACCTGAATAAACATTTACCAGATACACATTTCCAATGGTAATATGGCTTAAGACAAAATACATTATACGACAGAAAAATATAAGTACTTGTGTGCATGTGTGTACATACACTCACAGTTCTATAATATATCCATCTAGTTAAGTATTTCTGCCACGTTCATTTCACCATGAAAAATTTATTGAGCATCTAATGTACTCCTATCCCAGTCAATGGTAAGAACATTCTCTTCCATGTACTGTAAGCTCATATGCCTTCCTGTCTTTAAATCTTATGAGAATTATTGATTACAGTACAGATTAAAATATAAACATATTTCTTCTTCTATGGGCTAGAGTTACATAAAAATTGTTGACTATAGATTTTTAGACTAATTTTAGAAGTCTGATATATCTTCTTTCAAAATGTTCCAAGTGCTCACTTCTTTTCCTGATTTTTAAAAGATCTAGTGTCTATTTTTGTCCTTCTGGGGCTTTCACTGATACATGCACACCCCCAAACCCTCATCTATTGTTTCTTATTCAGCAATTCTAAAAGGACAAGAGTGCAAATTATATTGTCAATGAAATGAAGCTCCTTTACCTCAAAAATCTTCTTTGATTTCCTCTTTTATTCTAATCAATTAATTCCACAGAAGTTAAAATTAAATGACATTCATAATCACTTTTAAAAAAAAATTTTCTGAGTACCCATTTATCATCTTGGATCTTAAAAGCAACTGAATTTCCTGGAATTGAAGACCACTGCTTTATACACTTTAACTAAAATAAATCTGTACTTTGTAACTGTACTTCCAAACATCAATATAAAGTTAGGCCTATATGGAAAAATAGCTCACAGTTAGAAGAAGATAAAAACAATACAGAAGACTCTGTCCATCTGTAAACTAGTAAGATCACAGACCCAACTCCAGAAGAAAAGTTAGCTCCATGCTGGAAAACAATATTTTAGAAATATTCATGTTGTGGGCAAAACAAACTCAAACACAATTCAGTTAACAAATCTAAGCAATTGAAAATAGAATAAAAATTGATGGAATTAAAAATTAAAATTCAGTTACTATAAATATAATACGTATCTGAAATTATGTCCTAAATCAAGCTTGTTTCTTGCCATCCCAAATATAACAGTTGGGACGCCTGGGTGGCTCAGTCAGTTAAGCATCTGGCTTCAGCTCAGGTTATGATCCCAGGGTCCTGGGATCGAGCCCTGCATCCGGATCCCTGCTTGGAAGGAAGCCTGCTTCTCCCTCTCCCTCTGCTTGTGTTCCCTCTCTCTCTCTCTCTGTGTCAAATAAAGAAATAAATAAATCTTTAAAAAAAAAAACACACACAAATATAATGGTTTATGTAAACTTGTAAATTTGGTATCTAGATCAATCTAAACCATATTGCCATTAACACAATACAAAAAAACTATATTTATATACACGTGTATATACATATAAATATAGATATACAGATATACACACACATATACACAAACAGACACAAAATAAAAACCCAAAGAAAAAACCATCCCTGGACTCTATCAGTTCCATAACAAACAAAATACTAAATGGTTTCAGTACATACAAAATACTGACAACCAGTAGTGAGAAGTACATGACTTTGATCCTGAAACCAAACATTTCTTCTCTCTTTTGTCTTTAATAGTTAAATGTATACAGATTGATCTAAAGAACTAGAAGGAAAATTAATATTTTTATCCCATCTCAGCATGTTTACTTAAATATCTGTAAAAACGTATTACCAACAGGACGAATTCTGTAACTAAGTACATCCTTGCTTTGGGATCACGCACTAGGGGAAAGCACTGGCACAGTCAAGGAGACACGTGAAGGAACGTCATATCTGGAGAATGACAGGTCACAACATGGCCAGACTGTCAGGTTATATGACAAACCGAACCGCTGAATACCAGCTAACCTCAAATAAAAAGTGGACTCACACTGCATAACAGGGCATTTTGTTTAGGATGATTCAGGGAGAAAAACAGGACATATGGAGGGCATATATGTAGTTTTTTAAAAAAATGTTATTCTCATTTTTCTAATATTAACTACAATGGCTAAGTCACTATAACAAAAAAAATTCTAACATGTAAAGCAAATTACAAACTATTACAAAAATTTCCTGTTAGTTTTGTCAGTCTTTTGGGGAAAACATTTCGATCGGGCGGGGGGAGTTTTTACCTCTGATATCACCCCCAGCGCAGAAAGCCTTTCCACCGGCTCCTTTTATAATGATCAGGGAAGTTTCAGGATCTTGTTCCCAATTCTAGCCAAATATAAAAGAAGATGGTAAAAGCATATTACAAATACAAACTATAAAAAACTCTAGACGCACAGATAAGCATACATATATACATCTGTACAGACAGATACGCATCAGTACATACAAAGTACAAGCTTTACAAAGTACATCCAAAAGAACAGACCCCAACTTCACTTTCTTTTCTGACATAAATTAGAGACCATTTCAACAAGTTACTGGATGAATACATTTTGTGATCCAAATTGTATGATGGCATCTGAAATCTTTACCATGACAACTCTGAGATGAAAATGAAAAAAATATGAGCTTAAAAATATATTACAGAAGCTTATAAATCTGGTGAAAAAATAGAGCAAGAACCTTTCTATTGAGGTGACATCGGGCTCTGTTCCACTGACAAATTTATAAGCAATCCAGTGAAAGCACGGGGACTGATCAAGTCTTGAAGTGATCTGAGGTCAGAAAGGACAGCTAACAAGTAGGATGAAAGAATGGAAATTCAAAAGACAATAGACTAAAAAACTGGTTAACCAGAGAGAGAAAAATTAACAGGAACTCTATGAATACTACTCTTGAGAACAGAAATAGAAACACACTTGGAAGCGATGTAGCTGAACAGATGGGGCTGTGCGAAAGGCTAACACAATACTGGTCTACGGTAACAGAAGTGCGGCTTTCTAACATGAAGTTTTCGACTTTCCTCCACACTGGTCTAATTCCAACCTGAAACTCCTGGCCTATTTCTCTTTATTACATTTAAAGACGTATTCTACAGTGTCCCAAACAGACACAACAGTTAGGAGGAGAGACTCATCAAATGAAAAATTAAGGAACTGGTAACCAGAGGAGAATAGTCTTTGAGGCTGACATGTGAGGCACACTTCACTACATCTCCACAACAATCATGTGAGATACGATCATCCCCATTTCACAGCTGAGGAAAATGAAGGACAGAAAGATTAACATGCCAAGATACACAGTTAATAAAAAGAAATCCAAGTTTTAAACAAAGTAGTCAGGGGCGCCTGGGTGGCTCAGTGGGTTAAAACCTCTGCTTTCAGCTCAGGTCATGATCCTAGGGTCCTGGGATCGAGCCCCGCATCGGGCTCTCTGCTCACATCGGGGAGCCTGCTTCCTCCTCTCTCTCTGCCTGCCTCTCTGCCTGCTTGGGATCTCTGTCTGTCAAATAAATAAATAAAATCTTTAAAAAAAAATAAAAAATAAACAAAGTAGTCAGGCTGTGAGTCATGCTTTTCCAGTACACCAGGCAGTTCACTTAGAAGACAAAAGCTTATGGCCTTCTCTGAGACAGGCGGACCAAGCAGTTCAAAAACAGCTGTCAAAAAGCTGTCACGTGGGGACGATGAGGACGCCTGAGTGGCTCAGTCAGTTAAGTGCCTGCCTTTGGCTCAGGTCATAATCTCAGGGTCCTAGCATGGTGCCCCACATCGGGCTCCCTGCTCAGCGGAGAGTCGGCTTCTCCTTCTCCCTCTCCCCACTGCTTGTGCGCTCTCTCTCACTCTCCCTGTCTCGTACAGAATCTTTAACAACAACAAAAAAAAAGCCACCACATGTAAGGAAACTGATTTATATACTCACATTCCAAGAAAATCAGTATGACTGGTTAAAAGGTCAGAAACGTGGAGCTATGTGAAAGTGGAAGGGGCTATCTCAGGAGGCCACGAGGAGGTCACTCAGGAGGCCTCCCTGTCACTAGGGAGGCTCCAAGATAATCACACAGGGAAAGCCCGGAAGACAAGAAATCAACAGGGCTTGGGTGCTGATCCCAGACATTCTATGGAAGAGAATACCAGAAATATTTTATTGAATACACTTTTAAAAGGATCCACATAATTTCTTTTTTTTTTTTTTTAAGATTTTATTTATTTGTTTGTCAGAGAGTGAGAGCGAGCACAGGCAGACAGAGTGGCAGGCAGAGGCAGAGGGAGAAGCAGGCTCCCTGCCGAGCAAGGAGCCCAATGTGGGACTCGATCCCAGGACACTGAGATCATGACCTGAGCCAAAGGCAGCCGCTTAACCAACTGAGCCACCCAGGCGTCCCGATCCATATAATTTCTTTAGGGAAATTACAAACCTTGAGCTGTGGATAAATGTGCCGGATCATACTAAGATTCAGTGCATTCAGGAACTGAGGCCGGTTTAGTGTTATCATTCCTGCACAACCTTTTCTTTCCAACAGTACTTCTGCGGCATCCGTGTGCTTAGACATTCTCTGTGGAAAAAAAAAGAATAACTTTAGAAAAAATTCATTCAGGTTTTGTCACAAGCCAACATCAAACCACATACAGGTCCGCCTCAGAGATACTCTGGGTTCGGTTCAAGCCCATCACAATAAAGGAAATACTGCAATAATGCCAGATGAGCTTTGTTTCCCAAATGCATGTAACAGTTACTTCTATGCTAAACTGCAGCCTATCAAGCATGGAGTAACACTATGCCTGGAAAACTATGTACAGATCTTAATTTAAAAGGAACTTACTGAGAAGATGGTGAAGGAGGAGGAGGATCCCCAGGCTCTTCTTGTCCCACAAACACAACCGGGTAACTATCAAGTCATCCTAAACACCCCCGAAATCCACCTGAAGACTGACAGAACGAAGTCCACAACTAAAGGGGGAGAAGAGGCCACACTGAAGCAGCCCAGTTAAATACGTGGTAAAATAAGCATCAATTTCGGAAGTCCGAGCCTGCCTGATAATTGTGTTGACCTTGCTTTATGACTGAATAAAGCTGACCCTGGGAAAAGAGAAAAAAGGAGTCACTGCTACTAAATGCTAACCGTCATCAGCACCTCCAGTGAGTGAGTCAGACTCCGTTCTCTGGCAGAGTCTTCCCTCCGTGTTGACGGCTGCTGACCGCTGAGGGGGAAGGCGCTGAAGGTTGGGGGGGGGCTGTGGCAATTTCTTAAATGAGACAACAGTCACGTTTGCTGTGCTGACACTTGCTTTCACAATTTCTCCGTAGCACGCACTGTGTCTGTTAACATCGTACCCACAGTAGAACTTCCAAATTAGAGTCAATCCTCTCAAACCCTGCCGTTGTTTTATCTACTAGGTTTAAGTAACGAGTCTAAATCCTGTGTTGCCATTCCAACAGTCTTCACAAGTAGATTCCATCTCAAGAAACACCTTTCTTTGTTCATCCATAAGAAGCAATTTCTCATTCATTAAAGTTTTATCACGAAATTGCCAGCAACTCAGTCCATCTTCAGGTTCTACTTATGACTCTAGTTCTCGCTATTCCCAGCACATCTGCAGTTGCTTCCCCCACTAAAGTCTTGAACCCCTTAGGGTTGGATCAACTTCTTCCAAACTCCTATGAATGTTGATACTTTTACCTCTTCCCATGAATCGTGAATGTTCTTAATGGCATCTGGAACGATGAACACTTTCCAGAAGGTTTTCAACTGACTTTGCCTAGATCCATCAAAGAAATCACTCTCTAGAGCAGCCACAGCCTTATGAAATAGATTTCTTAAATACTAAGGCTTGAAAACCAGAATTGCTCCTTGACCCAGGGCTGCAGAACAGATGCTGTGTGGACAAGCTCCATGAGAGCTCTTGGCTGACCAGGTGCATCGACAATTAGTATTTTGAAAGGCATCTTCTCTTCTGAGCAGTAGGTTACAACAATAGGCTTAAAATTGTCAGTAAACCATGTTGTAAACAGATATGCTGTCACCCAGGTTTTGTTGTTCTTCATGAAGCACAGAAGACTGAGCAGAGTCCTCAAGGGTCCTAGGAGTTTCCAAACGGTCAGTGAGCACCAGCTTCAACTTAAAGTCAAGAGCTGCGTTAGCCCCATCAGGAAAGGCCGCTGTCCTCTGAAGCTCTGAAGCCAGCCACTGACGTCTCCTTTCTAGCTGCGCAAGCCCTAGACAGCTCGTCCTCCAACAGAAGCCTGTTTCGTCTATACTGAAGATCTTGTTTAGTGCAGTCACCTTATCTTAGCTAGACCTTCTGGATAACAAGCTGCATCTTCCCCATCAGCATTTGCTGCTACACCTTGCATTTTTATAGTACAGAGATGGCTCCTTTCCTTAAACCTCATGTTACTAACCTCTGCTAACTTCAAACTTTTCTTCTCCAGGTTCTCACTTCTCTCAGCCTTCACAGAATTGAAGAAAGTTAGGGCCTTATTCTGGATTAGGCTTAAATTAAGAAAATGTTGTAGCTGGTTTGATCTATCCCAACTAAACCTTTCTCCATATCAGCAAAAGACTATTTCATTTTCTTACTAATGTGTTCACTGGAGTAGCACTTTTAATTTCCTTCAAGAACTTTTCCTTTGTATTCACAACTTGACTAACTGGAGCAAGAGACCTAGCTTTTGACCTACTTGGGCTTTTGCATTGCCTTCCTCACTAGCTTAATCATTTCTAGCTTTTAACATGTGAGGCATGTGACTCTTCCTGTCACTTGGAAGGCCACGGTGGGATTATTAATTGACCTAATTTCAATGCTGTTGTATTTCAGGGAACAGGGAGGCCTACAGAGAGGGAGATGAGAGAACAGGAGATCGATGGAACAGTCAGAATAGACACAACATTGATCAATTAAGTTCATCATCTTATTTGGGCACGGTTCATGGTGCCTCCAAAACAATTACAACAGTAACATCAAAGTCATTGATCACTGTTCACCCAAACAATAGTGAAAAAATTGGAAATATTGTGTGAGAATTACCAAAATGTGACGCTGAGACACACCGCGAGCAAATGCTGTTGGAAAAACAGCACCAATAGATTTCCTCTACTGACACAAGGTTGCCACAAACTTTCAATTTGTGTAAAAAAAAAAAAAA